>NBNE01000005.1:0-108583 GCA_002215365.1 Phytophthora megakarya
CGCATTTTTGCCGATTTTCTCAATGAACACGAGAATACGTTGGTGTCCATGATGCAGCAAGGCTGTACGATGATCACCATTTTCCCCATGTTGAGAGCCAACGCCAAACGACATGAGCAAGCGAAAGTTCTATTGGCCAAACCGAAATGCCATCTCGATTCTCGTGGATGCGTCTTCCTGTATCTGCAGTACCGCGTGGCGACCAGGAACATGGTACTCCTGAAGCACTTGTTCATCGAGTTCTTGTATCGACAGGATACGTTGTTGCGTGAGTTCGTAGAGAGAGGGTGTCAGGTGATCAGTGTCATCCCTTTTGAGCTACCGCAGGTTGCGGCGCAAATACGTCTCCCACCACATCTAATGGAGAAACGCGAGTCACCTCGGGCAGTGGAAGCTGTGACGGGACATGAACAAGTTACGAGACCAATAATGAACAAAATGAAGAGCAAACGAAAAGGGAAGGTTCCAGTGACACAAAACCTGCCGTCTTCGACTTCGACTCCAGCTACTTCTGTTGTGGCAGACGTAGCAACGTCACGGAGTGTTGTGGTAGCGCCAAGGAGAAAACTCAGCAAATCCGTGAAGGCAAAGAAGAGAGCTGCTTCTGAAGCTACTGCAATATTTGACAACCCTGAGATCCAACGGCGCCACCATGCTGTCGTCTGCTCTACAAACAAAAGCGGCTCAGTAGCAAGCCCTGGTACTATGGCTGTTGCGACTTCAAAACGTGGCAAAAACAGGAAGACTAGGGTAGTGCCACTACAAGAAGCAGCTGCAATTGCAATGGAAGAGGCTAGAGCTCTATTTACACCGGAACAAACTTCGGTTGCACTGGGAAAAGCGGCTAAAAGTACAGGAGGCGTATCTCAAGGAGAACCAAAGCGTAAAAGAGGACGAAAGCCCAAGTCTGCGAGTCAAAAGAAAAAATCGGCTGAAGAGAAGTCGCACAAGAGAGGCAAACCCACAATGAACGAGGTCACGCTTCGCAATCAATTGGAGTTGGCGCGCAAGATGACGATTTTTATTGCGCAAAATACGTGGGAGGAGACTCCGTGGGAGGTGGTTTACTGCCACTTACCCGTGCCATTTGAGGTAGGAAATCATCCTGAGCTGGCCATGAAGTTTTACAGCTTCTGGAACAAGCATGCACTAGCAGTATGGGAGCGCAAGTTCTGGATTCCAGTCTCTCGGAAACAGGACATGACCACGTATATAAAACGAAACAATCGGCAGATAGCAGCCAAGAATGCGTTTGAAGTGCTCATCGTCGCTGCGTACGAGGAGTTTGGCGCCTCGTTCTTCGTCATGTTGGACACACAGAAGCCACGACATCCAGGCTGGTGGTACCGAGGTCCAATTGTTGCTCTGTTCTCCTTGCAGCAGAGTAAAACTGAGAATGCTATGTGGGAGTACGTCAAGAATGAAGCGTTCCAGCGATTTCCAGATTGCAAGGAGACACTTCCTCTGGCTTCTACCGACTCTGCTTCGCTGCAGTCGTGTCACCAACGCGAGAGTGATTCAATGTGGATGACCAACCGTCCACTGACAGAAGCGATTCTTGGTGAGATAGCAGCACTCAAAGGAGAGCAACAAGCGACAGGAGCGGTGCCAAATCAAGAACTGGGAAGTTCGGATCCTTTGGAACTGATGGAACCAACTGGGAGTTTTGTGTAAAGCTGGCAGTCTTCCTGCAGATCGACAGCCGTGAATATGTGAATGTCATTGTGGAAAAGATGCTAGTCAAGTCGGATGTTGAAGCTGCTTTGTCAATATGTAGCCATGTGTTTTGTTCGTACTTAATCGCATCCTTTTGGCGCCAAAACTTACCTCTCATTTCTGCTCTTACCCGTTCCAATGAATTACGGCGGAGGCTACGAAGCGTACGGCAACGACGACTACAGCAATGGCGGGGGCGGCTTCATGTCCAGCCAGCCCAGCGGCAGTCAATCCACGCCTGCGAAGCGCAGTGGCGCGGCTCAGAGCATCCTCCCCGTGTCCATCCGGCAGCTGCAGACCGTGAACGCGGACGACGACACGCTGCGTCTGGACGGCCAGGAAGTGTCCACCGTGCGCCTCGTGGGCCTCCTCACGAACCTCACGCCGCACTCGACGAGTCTGCGCTTCCAGCTGGACGACGGCTCGGGCGCCTTCGACTGCCAGTACTTCGTCACGGCCGATGACGCCGACGCGAGCGAAGGAGAGATGAACCGCCTGCGCGAGGGCAGCTACGTGCGCGTGGTGGGGAAGCTCCGTACATTCCAGGGCAAAGCCAGCGTGTCGTGCTTCAACGTGACCCCCGTGGAGGACATGAACGAGCTGACGCACCATCTGCTGGAGGTGATCTACGTGCACTGCTACAACACCAAGGGCGCGGTGAATCACGGCAACGCCGATGTGCACATGACGTCGTTCAACACTCCCACGAAGGCGGCGCCAGGTGGAAACCAATGGAATCAGCCGAGTGCAGGTGGCTTCGGAGGAGGCATGGACTACGGGGTGATGGACTCCAACTTCTCGCCCGAACAGAAGGCCATTCTGGACGTACTGGGCACGTGCACCAGCGACCGAGGACTCAAGATTGACCAGATTTTCAGCGACCTTCGTGGACAGATGACGGAGCAGCAATTGCGCAGTGCACTCAACTATCTCACTAGTGAAGGACACGTCTACTCGACGATTGATGAGGACCACTTTAAGCGCACAGCGTAGAACGATATGTGAGTCACCTTGGATTAATGCATGCATCACATTCACCAGCTTGTCCGATCATAGCAACTCAGAGAAATAAGCAATCTATTGTGTGTTGCGCTCGGCAGTGCCTTACGAACTCTCGAAAGGCTGCAGTGCAACACCGACCACCATGCCGTGGCTGATGCTTTGCATGTCCGACAAAAGCTCAAAAATGTTTGGTACAGCTAAGCAGCGGCTCGACTCGTCGTCTTCAGTCGCGTCCGCGTTGGGTAGCGGGATCTGGTAGTTGGCTGTGATGGCGCGGAACTTGGTTGGTAAGAAAGCTTGTGGCTTCCACGTGATCAGAATCTCCGAGGTGTTGACACCGTTCACGAAGAAGAAGGCGAGGTGGCCGAACGACCGCTCAAGATCCTCTAACAACTCGTGTACAGGGTCGAATCCGATCATGACAGGAACTGCAGTCATATCCATGTTCTTGTACACCGGCGCCATGAACGGGTGCTTCTTGTCTCCTTCCACGCGAATTCTTTTGGTCGGAAGATTTTCAGTAGCAAGCTGGAGCAAGGCATCGAACGCCATTCTGGACGAGGCAAAGGCTGTTTTCCAACCAGAGGACGATGCACCCGAGGCCAACCAAGACACTAGAACACCGTACGATGTCTGAGCCAGTGAAATCAAACGTTGCACAACCACCTTGTCCAGCCTAAACCGTGTCCAACTCGACAAACAATCGACATCTTCGTAGTCTGCAGCGATGAACATCGCGGGGTGCGTGGCTGGGTTCGTGTTGGACGCTTCGAACCTCTTCATGATTTCACGTCGCTTGTCATCATCCAACGAGTTGTTTAAGTCCACAATAAACGGCATATTCTGCCAGTCAAAGCTTGAAACGTTCTTCAAGAATCGGAGGAAGCTAGACAAAACCGAGTGAGGAGTGGAAGTTGCAGCTGTAGTGAGGAACACGTCGGCCACCAGGAGTTCCACCGCTTCGATGGGCAACATATTGCTCATAGCTTTGTCGGCCAACCATCGTTGCACCAGGCGCACCGTGGGGCCATACGATGTGTTTTTGGTGTGCAGCGCATGCACCGTACTCGAATGCTTGGACAGGTAGTCGGCCTCACGTTTCACCTTCACGTATTCAGGCGAGTGCACAAGCGCAAGCTTCTTCAATCCAGCAGCGCCAGTAACAACACTCAGCTCCTTCTCACTGCGAATCACGAGGCGGAAAACGAAGCCGCTCATGAAGACATCGACACAGTCCTTAGCCACTTCGCAGCGTAAATTGAGGCGAGACTGAAGCTCGTGACCTATGTGAACGTAAAAGCCAGTCTTAGCATGCATCAAGGCCATCTTCTCGTTAGGCCAAGCAGAAGAGCGTTCAAACTTGAGATGCAGCACCAGCGGCTCAAGAACAGTGTTCACATGAGGCATTGGCGCGGCATTCTGCTTTTCACCCTTTGAGTAGGCCAGCGGATGCGGCTGCACGGAGAATAGGCTTGTGTAGCGGAAGGCAGGATGCACAGGAAGCACATCGGAGACCTTCAGCGGCAGCGAATCCAAGTCGCGTAGTGTCTTCGCAAAGTTGTTGAAAATCACCCACAACTTCGACACCGAGTTCATTGTTGATTCGAACGATGCATTCGATGCCTTGGTCTTCTTCAATCCTGCCGGCTCTTCGATGTCAAGTGCTGAGTACAACGCAGCGTTGGAAGTCTTGATCTGTGACGACGGCAGTTGGGGGCAATGGGCCGGAATAATGAAGTTCACGATAGCATCCAAAACACGGTGGCGGTTTTCAGTGTTGATACCTTCCCATACCACAGCCTCAATAATGGCGCCGTCTTTGAAGCGACGTAGTTCGGACTTGCCGCGCCAAAATTGACGGAACTGAGTGCTTGCCAACTTGTCATCTGCAGACGGACCCTTGTCAACGATTCGCCACGCATTGTCCGGATCAATTCGCAGTCCAACCGCAACCTTCCGACCCATCGGTAGCGTAGCATCTTGCATGTCCCACTCCACGCTGTCCTCAGTCAGAGGTCGAACAAGACTAACCCGATCAGTGAGTGCTCTTGAGAGCACAGATCCTAGTTTACGCTGCCAGAATCGTTCCAATCCCATATCGTTAATCATACGCTTTTCCTCCACCGTGTACGTATCTTCATCAGCATCGTCCACCGGAGCAGGGGCAGGGAACCAGCAGTACTGGTCGTACCTAGTCCAAAACTTACTCTTCTGGATAAACAGCGACCGGAAGTCGTCCGTCGTACAGTGTTGCACCATTTTCACGGACTCCGCAGCAGCATTCTGAAGCTCCTTCCACGCGCTCCGCGTCACACGGCCAAACAGATTAAGGCGACCAGAAGAGTCGAGGAACACCACGTCATACGACTTGCGGAATGTCTGCATGCCCTCCGTCGTGAGCACCACGCCTCCTTCACTTGGTGGGAATTGCAACGGATCGTCCTCCAGCTTGTGCACAGCGATAAACTGCACCAACACCTTGAACATTTGATCTGATGGAGTCTGCGCATTTATTCGCTTCTTCTGGTACAAGTACAGCAGCAGCATGGACACCAAAAAGTCGTTGATAGAGTCCATTGCTTTGTGAAATCCCCTCTGTCTCAACCACACCTTGGCCAAAATGCATGCTTCCGCAAACTGGGGCGCCTCTTTCAATGCCGTATGGAGTTCTCTTGTATGTTTTCGTACCATCATATCCTCCAGGATCGAGTTGTTGTACATTGGGGTGCTCCACTGCTTCATCTCGTCCTCAGTCATATTAGGCTCATGTTTGACATTATTCCTCGACGGCGCCAATTTGGCCAATTTGAACAATTCCGGCGTTACTACCGGGATCACTCGCACACAAACCTTGGTTCCCTTCATGCCGTTCTCGCTCAGACACTTGGGACTGACCTTCAACATGGCAACTGGCTTCTCACACTCTCCATGCCACGCTTGCAAAGTCACGTCTTGGAACAGTTCTTTATGGGTTTGCAACTCTGAGATTAGGACGCCCAAGTACAAGTTCCTCTTGTCAAAGTACCGGTAGTTGCCAAAATCCTTCGGTAAAAAGCAATCCTGCGGCATTTCCACTGCCAAGTCGACAGTTAG
This sequence comes from Phytophthora megakarya, assembly GCA_002215365.1. Classification (NCBI taxonomy): domain Eukaryota; phylum Oomycota; class Peronosporomycetes; order Peronosporales; family Peronosporaceae; genus Phytophthora; species Phytophthora megakarya. Next base: position 5,812 of record NBNE01000005.1, read on the forward strand.
GACGCCGTACTCTGCGCTCTTTTTAGAGGCGTAAGCCATTGTCTGCAGGATGTAGCTGCCCACTACATCCAGCCGACTCGGACGTTGGAACGGTAGAACGATCTCTTTACGCTTGACGTGGTTGCGCACCAACAGACCTTGGGCCTGCAGTGCGTCCTGCGTAACTTGTTGGGTCTGCAGGCTCTGCAGGATCTCTTTCACTTGGAATAGCAGGTTTTGCAGACCTGCAGACACTTTGGCGCTAGGCTTGCGACCTGTGGCAGCCAACAACTCGTCGATCTGCAGACGGAAGAAGGACGATCGGTAGGACGTCGTAGGATCCGCAGCACGCAAGTGACGCAGCTCATTGGCGCTCGGCAGCGCGTACTTGGACAGCGCCTTGCGCAGGTCCATCTCGACTCTTTGACTGTGGCCAACCGATTGTTGATGCTCATGATTGAGGTGGCACACTCCATTTACTGATGAAAATTATTCGCAGAGTAAGAATAAATCGGTAATTTATTTACATTTGTAGGTATTTTACAATTCAATCAAAAGTTGGTTGTCGTCTAGAGGACTAGAACCACCAGCGGCTGGAGCGTGGGGAAAATTGGGGCGGAGAATGCTGGTGCGTCTAGTACTGGAATGTTCTGCATGGAGGAGGAAGTTGGTGTCGGGTTGTTGGACATGATCGAGAGGAACGATCCCCAGCCGATGTTGATGACGTTGTTGTACAGTAGTCGGTACTGGAGCGGCACGAAGCTGAACGAGAAGGTGTTGGCAATCGGCCATACTTTGTAGCTGTTCATGAGCACAATTGGCTGTTTCTTGACTGCCTCGTCGAGAGCCTGATCGATTGGCTTGCCGGCCATGAGTCCGGTGCTGGTCAAGAACCAAATCGGAAGCTGCGGAGCCATGAAGACCATGTCGGCGACAACCTTCTTGGCCACGACAGTCTTCCCCTTTCCGACGAACGCTCGCTCCAGAAAACCGTGCCAGTTGTGAAGAATTGGGCTCAGTACGAATCCACCGTAGGCCATCATTCGGAGAGTCCTCGCTGTACTCTCGCTCACTAGTTGCCCTTCCTGGACGATACTCTTCTGGGCAATTTCGGCCAATTCTTCTTCAGTCTTGCCAATCTTCTCCACTCGTTGTGCGACTCGGTTTCCAATTCCAAAGAACACCGATGAGGTCACCATCTTTGTCAACAGGGGCTGTCGTCGCAAGCATTCATCGTAGAATACTCGGAAGCTGCGCATACTTGACTTGCTGTGGAAGGGTGCGATTTGAGAATGAGGTGGTTGGATTAGTTCGAAGCGAAGTGGCGGTAGAGTTGACAAGTAACGCCTAGGTATTGCTTGCTTATGACTCTTATTCATGAGGAAGTGTTATTCTCGAGATTCGGAGGACGACTTTCAAGTCTACGAAAGCTTAGTCATCGAGGAGGACGAAGTTGCAATTGCTCGTTGACCACGTGTTGCTTATTATATATTACCGTTGCCAAAATTAATCCATGAAACGAATGATAAGTATCACTGATCCAACGCACTGACAAAAACATTTGATTGTCTACTTCGGTACTGAGGAAGGTTTGCTCATCGAAAATCTGTTCTTGGCACGAAGCTGTAGGGAGAGGAAATTTCAATAACCCCTCTTCAACGATGATATCCTGCCACGTACTCCATTCAACCAAGCGTAAAATTGCAACCTGGAAACAAGAAGCTTTCTCCATTTGCGGATGTTCTACTTTTCAATGCTGAATTTAGCAATGTTGGCGAGCTACAAGCACCCCAACAATGGAGCCATGGATCTAAGAACGACTGAATCACGCCCTTTTGCACGTTGCTTGTTCTTCAAGGTTGAAGACTATATCAATTCATGGCGAAAGCGACTTCCTCTAGCTGGAAAACGCGCTACGATCAATGGTCGTTGAAGCATTCAACCTCGACTTGAACGTCTTCCCCTAATTACAACTGGTTCGAAGGCCGGTGCTCAGTCAAGTACAGCTATCGATAGCGGTGGTGATAAGATTTGGCTGAGCCTCGTGGCGTGGGTACAGTCATTTTACCTACGTCGATCGGTGTGGGGTTTCCAGCGAAATCAAGATCGTGCAATGCAATGGTTTATTACTTGTTCGCGTTACCTAATTGAACCGGGCTAGAAATCAAGGTCGCGTAAAGCAGAATTCGACAATGTATAGCCTCAGAGCGGACTACTTCGGTTTGAGCGCACGGTTTCGACTAAAACCTTTCAAACAGTAAGCGCTGGTGACTGGCTTAGATAGCAGCACCCTATAACCAGGCTGTTTATCAGTGCTTCATGCGTTTGTGAAATCCAGGAATTCAGGAATTCAGGAAGCCGACCATAATGCTTGATGCTTTTCAATGTGGTGTCATCCCATGTCTGCGATGGTTCAAGAAACACTACATCCCAATCTTCCAATAATAAGCAGGTAGCTGGCGTTGAGCAACCGACCGCAAGTCCATCATTGCTTCACCGCAAGTGACCTGTCAGTCGACATCTTGCCTTTTGTATGGTCGCGCCTGCAATCACACGATTCGGATGAACAACAATCGCATCTGCCACTTCAGCGGTCATTTCCGGACCTGAATAGCCTTTCGCGGGTGGTGGAATATGGTGCCATCATGGCCCAAATTGCTCGCTCTCGCCGCTATTCCATTGACAGAAGCTCAAGATCCTTCCACCTTTGGCACTTTGCTGAGATGCGACGCAGCCCGTTGTCTGTGGGCGGACCGAGACGGTATCGCAGTGTCCTCGGACGCAATGGTGACGCAGTTTCTACAGGACGAAGGGATGGAAACAGGTCCGAGCGAGTTCCGACGCCGCATGGAAAAGCGCGTCGACTACTTGGAGCAAGTGCACAAGCTCGCGGCAGATCGGGACTGGGCGTTTTCGTACGCAATGGGCGTCAACGCTCGACATTTGTATCACGAAGGCGACCGGATGTTGTCACCTTTGCAGTTTGTGCAACAGGAACATGAAGCAGCACAACGGCAACAGCAACGGAGACTCGCAGATCCACGCAGACTCGCCAACTCGACGCTCGGATATCGCGAGACGTTGGATTGGTGCTCCACAGACAATTCGTTCAACCACAGCATTTGCACAGACATCAAGAGTCAGAATCAGTGTGGCAGTTGCTGGGCCTTCGCAGCCGCAGACGTCATTGAGACGGCAGTGGTGGTGAATTCTGGGACGACGCCGCAGTCCTTGTCACCGCAGCAGTTTTTAGAGTGCAGCTCGAGGGAAATGACAGCGACGTTCGACTACTGCTGGGCTCAAGGCGGTGTGGACGGATCGACGTGGCTCTTACCCAAGATGATATGGGGATCAAGGAACAACGCCTGTAATGGCGGCATGACTCACGCTGCATTTGCGGATGCGGCGCAGTTGCAGTGGTCGCTGTTGAGTCAACTTGACATGCCTTATAATGAGGAGGACACGTCGAATGCTTCGTCCACAGCTCTTGCAAACGCGTGCGATAACACGACAACGGATAATGCTGCTGCAAGCATCACTGGGTGGGAACAAGCGGTTGGACCGTCGTGCGATAATAGCAGCGATCCTACCGAATTGCTCAAATTGGCACTGCAGCAACAACCTGTTTCAGTGGCTATCAACTCTGGAGGCTCTTTTGACGCGTACAAGGGTGGAATTTACTCGTGTCCGAACGATGGAGACTTCGCAACCAGTGGAGATATCAACCACGCCGTTGTGCTCGTCGGCTACGGCACAGACGGCAGTACAGATTATTGGATCATCAAGAACTCGTACGGTGCATCTTGGGGAGAGAAAGGTTTTATCCGACTCGCCATTGACTCGAAGATTAATTGCGGGCTCAGTGTTTTCCCAGTGATTCCTACCGGAGCTTCAGCTGGTGCTGCACATACAGTGGTTGACGGTGGAGGCGAGGTCGAGTTCGTCGGGATGTCTCCAGATAACTGGGTTATCCTTGGTATTGCAGTAGCTGCCGGCACGCTTTTCCTCACTGTCATCGGCGTCGTCTACGCCAGTCGCCAGCGCAACACCTTCAAGGAAACGCTGTAAATTACTTGATCCCAACGTAACCAAAATATGTAAGTCCTAATAACAAGTATCCTTCAGTCGAACAAGTTGAACTGTGTACATCGTGATCATCCTATCACAATCGTATAGGCAGCGAATCGAGGACATGGAAACCCAATTCGTTGATGTCCTTGGACTGGAGACCTACAACCAACATGCAGGACAGGAGTTCCAAGTATCTGAACTGGTACAGGGGGCGCCTTCTGACGTTTTCGATGCATGGATTCGCGACGTCTGGTTGGCTGGTGGGAGTCAAGTGCACGACGGAATCGGTCGAGGGTACGTCGGCAGCGTACGTCGCGTGCCGCTAGGAGTGGAGGAGGAGATTCTATCAGCAGGTCTACCTGAAGAACTACAAGAGCAAGACAAGAGCTCCAAGATCCCGTCGATATGCTATCGGGTCCGCAACCCTGGTCCATTTCCCCTCCAAAGTCATCTCGCAATGGTGCGTTTTGTCCAAGCATCTAATTCCTCTACGCTTGTAGTGTGGACGGTCAAGACGGAGATGTCTGCCACGTGTAATTGGCTTCATTGTGGGGGATTCATCCGCTTGATCTTCCGTACGGCGTTGAAGTCCTTCCTGCGGTCATTAGCCAAGAAGACAGCACAGTAAGTGATCCCAAATCACATATCTGTTTTAGGACACATATCGGTTTGGACAGGTATATTAAATGTGATTTGATATTCAATTCCGTACGGCGTTGAAGTCCTTCCTGCGGTCATTAGCCAAGAAGACACCACAGTAGCTCAATTCCTGTGATCCCAAATCACATATCTGTTTTAGGACACATATCGGTTTAGACAGGTATATTAAATGTGATTTGATATTCAGTCACATATCTGTTTCAAGTCACATATCCGTTTAAACGGGTTTATTGGTTAGTAACCGTTATTGCTGTTAGAAACCCAACTCAGTTCAGGGAGGATGAAGCGGAATCACTTGGACCCGACGCGGTACGTGGACGTCCAGGCGTTCGAGCAATACCAGCGCTTCAAGGGCCAAGAGCTGGTGGTGTCCGAGTGCGTCGTCGGGTCTCCGTCCGAGGTCTTCGATGCGTGGCTGGAGGAAGTTTGGGTGGCTGGAGGCACTGAACTGCACGAGGGCGAAGGACGAGGCTACGTGGGCAACGTCCGCGGCGTCTCGGGTATTGAAGAGGAGATTCTGTCGGCTGGACTGCCAATTGATGAGGTTGTGGACAGCGATGGAGGTCGTCCGAGTCTTGCTGCAGCCCGACGAGACCGCTCCAAGATCCCGTCGGTCTGCTACCAACTCAACAAGTTCGGATTGTTCCCCATCCAGAGCCACCTGGCCTTCGTGCAGTTCGTAGACGTCGCTGCCTCCCCCGAGAGCAACCCAGCGACGCTCGTGATCTGGTCGCTCAAGATGGAGCCGTCTTTGCTAGGCTATTTACTGTGCTGCGGCGGGTTCACCAAGTTCCTCCTGCGTTCAGCGCTGCAGGGGTTTCTCAGGACTTTGGCAGCAAGTGCTGCTGCTAGAAAGCAGTGTCATCTGGAATAGAGCACAATAGACAAGCTTCTAACGCTGATCAAGAGAGCAGACATGTGCTGGGTCTTCCTGATCAAGCGAAAGATACTTTTCTCTCATTCGTCAATAATCAGCTTCAACGTCCATTTCAGCCAATCCCACTGGCTCCATTCATCAAGATCATCATGGACAGCTATGTCGACACTGCCGGCTTCGAGGCCTACGCAGAGAGCGACGGCCAGGAGCTGGCGCTGAACCAGCTCGTGAGCGCATCGGTGGACGACGCGTATGACGCGTGGCTCCGCATGGAGTGGGTCGGACGTGGCACGACGCTCAAGGACGGCGAAGGTCGCGGCCTCGTGGGTCATCGCCGTCTCGTCTCGCTTGGTGTGGAGGAGAAGATTCTGTCGGCGGGGCCTCCCGACGCCTCCGACCGCATCCCCAGTGTGCGCTACCGGATCGAGAAGAGTGGCCCGTTGCTGCTGAGTGACCACGTGGCGCTCGTGCAGTTCGTGGTGGACAGAACAGCGCCTCCATCGCAGCCCAAGACGCTCATTGTGTGGAACTCCAAGCTCACTCCGTCCACTATGGGCAGTGTGTTGCTCTGTGGCGGATCCATCTCCCGCCTGGTGCTCAGGACGGTGCTGTCGAGCTCATTACAGGAAATCGCAGCGTCCTTCCAGCAGAAAAAGTGACGAATGAGACGGTAGTTATTCATTTTACTTGTATAAGGAGCGTAGTTCTCGACGTATTACTTGATAGATAATGGGGATGTTAGTGCCAGATAGCAGGCACAGCCTTCTCGATGATGGAGTTGGACAGTGCGCGCACGTCCTGGTCTCGAGACGCCTCGAACGCTCGCAGGCGATTGAGACCGTCGTGTTGCAGCAGCGAGTTGCAGAACACCGTGAGCTTGTTCATGTCGCGATGATCCACCGACAGGTAGAAGCTCAGCACGTCGTGCAGCACGTTCAGCGCTCGCTTCACTTCATGCAGATCCGGAGTCTCCACTTTGCCTTTAGCCACGACATCGGGTACAACCACGGGCGACATCGACTGTGCGCGCGCAAGTACCGTGAGTTCCTCGACGCAATCGGCCGGATGCTCCTTGAGCATCTTGAGGCGGTCGTCACTCAGGTCCAACGTGTTGCCGGAGAGCCGTCGCACGTTCCAAGTCGCGTCGACTTTGGCCGTCGCAGCGGCTTGTGCTTCCTCGTTGGCCTTGACCGTGCCAGCGATCTCCTCCTCCAGCTTCCGTAGCTGCACTCGACGGCGCAACACATCCGCTCGTTGGATATTCGCTTGTTTCAGTGCGTCGCTCTCACTCTTGCGTCGACGGGCGTTGCGTTCTCGACGCGCGATCTGCGCTGCTTGTGTGACCAGATCTCTCGGTGTCGAGGCGCTGAATGGCGGTCGCGAGTGTCGTCGCAGGACCGAAGACCGACTGCCATCGTCGTCACTGGAGCCCGACTCAATGTCCCACGCACCCAGCGACTTGTGCTTGCGAAGCTTGATCCGAGCGAGGAGCTGCTCGTGGGCCTGTTGGTTCTGCAGATGGCGCTCCGAGGAGGCGTGTACCATGGCCGCATACTGCTTGTCCAGGTGCTTCTCGTACTCGGGCGCCACGACGAAGTACGACAAAAGCGCCACGGCCACCACCACGACACTCAGCACGAGCACAATGAGCTGCGCCTCCGAGTAGCCGGTGGCTTCCTCCATGAGCGAAGACAACTCCCGCTGTGTCATCTCTTCTAGGCTAATTGACAAGTGTCTTATTCACGGTCGTTGGGCCGACTCGGACGGGGAGCTTTGCGTGCCTTCCGCTAGGCTTCCAGTAGGCTTTCAGCGCCTTTCCTCGCCCGTTGCTTGGCGTTTCTTTCTGTTTTTGTTGTTCTTAGCTAGCTGACCTCGTTGCAGTGGACAAGTCGAGAGAGCGTCTACGTCTGAGCAAAGCTGAACGGAGCCGCTCGCTGGTCAGTAGACCGCTAGGTACTAGGCTGGGTGGAGGTGTCTCTGCTTATTAAAGGCGAACCAGAAAATGGAAGCTATGTCGAGTGCTACGCCAGCAGGTCTAATGGTCTATCGATGGGGATCTATCTCCGCATCCATCTTATCTCCTGCATCGCACGGACAGAGATAGCACCAGACACGAGAAACAACTAGTCGTCATGTGAGAGAAAGATGAGCTCTTTTAGCGGTAATGCTCTTCAAGCGACCCTAGGCCACGTCTCATACAAGTCGTTTCTTGCGGCACTGCCTGCTACGATGCGACATACTGCGTAGTATCCAACTACATGTATCACTTGACGCACGAGTCACTACGCTACTACCCGGAACGAAACGCTCAAGTCAGGCGCTGATTCTGCTGGGTGCTCCGATCTGCTCGACGTCAAGTTGGCAGGACCTCCACGGTTCCTTGTTTGCCCGTACCTATCAGTGTTGTCCTCCCATGGATGCACTATCGTCGAGCTGTCCGTCGAAGATGGCATCAGCGAGACGACAAACTTGCCGGGTTCAGCCTGCCGCTGGAAACCGCGACCCACCACATGAGGCTCGTAGTAGCTCCAATGCTCGGGAGTGAGTACGAATTTGACCTCCTGGCTGGTTCCTGGTGCCAGCTCGCCCAGCTTCTTGAACGCCTTGAGCAACTTGGTTTCAGGGACGGACGCTCGCCGGAATTTCTGAGAAACAAACACCAGCACGACTTCTTTACCCGGACGGGTGCCGCAGTTCTTCACCGTGACGGAGACTTCTAATGCTCCAGTTGCAGCGTGCACTTCGGTGGTGTTGAGTCGTAGTGCTGAATATTCAAATTTCGTGTAGCTAAGCCCGTGACCAAATGGCCACTGTACTGGACACTCGTCGTACGGTTGGCATCGCGTGTTAACGCGGTGGAAATATGGTAAGAGCTGCGTGCTACGAGCTGGATAGGTAATTGGTAACCGAGCTGACGGGTTGATGTCGCCAAAAATCACGTCTGCCAGAGCTGGACCACCCTGCTCGCACGGCAGCATGCTCAAGATAGCACCATCGGCGTGGTTGTGGGCCCCTCCAAGCAAACGCGGGCGACCGGAGATCAAAACGACAATTACTTTGGTTGTGTTGAGCTTTGTGAGCTCTTCAAGATACCACAACTGTCCAGCTGGCAGAGCCATACTTTCAAGCAAGTCCCCTGTTTTCTCAGCATAGTTTGGCTCGCCCAATACCACCAGGGTGAACTCGCTCTTGGCAGCTAGTTGAAGTCCCTGTTGAAAATCATGGGGGTTGATGTTGCCATCAATATCAACCACTTCGAGATGCTCCACCTTCATTTGCCCACCCGAAGATGCCGCCTTCGCCTGTACAGCCTCCTTGAATGTGGCACCATTTGGAAAGAGATTCGAGTCGCTAGAGCCTTGCCAGAATACGGACCAACCTCCACATTGAAAACCCTTGTTGTCTGAAACAGGACCGGTGACAAACACGTTTGCTGTCTTCTTCACGTCAATTGGGAGGACGCTATTGTGGTTTTCGAGTAAAATAACAGACTCTTGAGCTAACTTCAATGCATCTTCCTGGTCAGCAGCACTTCCAACATGGTCATTACTGGACAGTTCATTCTGCTTGAACTCATCGTAATAGTTTGCGTCAAGCAGTCCAAGGTCTCTTTTGGTTTCCAAAATGCGTCGCACCGACTCGTCAAGTCGGCTTGTCGAAATGAGACCGTCTGCGACCAACGACTCGATCGTGTCGCCAAACGCTTGTAGGTTCGGTCCCATATTCATATCGAGAGACGTTTCCTGCAGCGTAACTCGAACAGCATCTGCCACGCTAGGAACTAAATGATGCTCGTAAAACATTCGATCCACCTCACTGTAATCAGAGACCAGCAGACCTGTAAAATTCATATCGTGTCGCAGTAGATCAACCAGCAACTTCTTGCTGGAAATCACGGGGACACCATTCACCGATACATAGCTCTCCATTGCCGTTTGCACACCTGCACGCACCGCAGCGAGGAACGAAGGTGCATAGTAATTTACAAGTTCCCAGTCCGAAATGACGTTGTCCGCTCGGTCAAGTCCTTCACGCACGTTCGAATATCCTATAAAGTGTTTCATACAGGCCGCCACGTTGCCCGAGCTCTGCAGTCCTTTTATCAATGCTGCTCCCATTGCAGACGACAGCAACGGATCCTCTCCGAACGTCTCATAGACCCTCGACCATTTCGGCTGCACTGCAATGCCCAACACAGGGCTAAAGATCCACGGGATACCGGCACTCAACGTGTCTTTTGCAGCAACAACACCCATGCGGTACACTAATTCGGGGTTGAACGAAGCAGCAGCACTGATGGGCTGGCCAAACAGCGTCGCACCCTGGACGTACGTGGCGCCATGGATAGTGTCCACTCCATACAGCATTGGCACTGCTCCCTCCTCTTTGTAGATCTCATGGATCTGGCTTATCACGTCCCGCCATTCGTTGGCGTTCCAACCCGTACGTCCACCTACTGGGCCCCCTGCGAAGGGGCTATTAAGGATAGACCCGACCCCCTCCCGAGCATATCGAGCCACGAGATCTCTGTTTAGAGCCTTCTTCGGGTCTCTCTCGTTCCCGTTCATCATGGAATAAATGTCCATCTGCGTCATCTGCGCCGCTTTCTGGCGGATCGTCATGTTGGCCAACAGTGCATCGATATCCACCTCATTCAAGGCGATTGAGGGCTCTATGTGGCCCTTAAGACCCGCGAAAACGGCCGTATCAAGGTCGTACACGAGTTCATGAGCAGTTGCAGATGCAACAGTGGCAAGAACCAGCGTCATGGCCACGCTGCACGCCCAACAGCGCAGCATCAGAGCGCACAGATCCACGTGCATTTTCTAGCGCCTGTCACTTGGCGTGTTCGTACTTAATCGGACACAATGTGTTTGCGCAGCCATGGCAGATTCCCAAACCCGACGTCGAAGCTTGACCACAGACGCCACATTCCACATTCGACCGGATGCTGCGGAGGTCTCTTGTGCCCTTGGCGCGTCGCGTCTCGCGCTCTGCGATTGCGCCAGCCCCGCACTTCGCACGAGCCTTCAGTGTGGCGGAGCAGAGTCAGCGCCATGTGATCGCTGCGCTGGTGGTGAATCAACCTGGTTGTCTGGCGGAGATCGCCAACCTCTTCGCTGCTCGAGGTACCTATAGGACGCCATGAGAGTTGGGAGTGAGAAGATTCTGATGAGTTTGGATGCAGGCTACAACATTGACAGTCTCGTGGTGGGACGCACCGAGGTGGAGGAGCTCTCGCGCATGACGGTGGTGGTCAACGGCACTGCGCAGAGTGTGGTCAATGTACGACACTTAGTGTAGTGACTGTACTTGAAACAGTAGTGACACTTCGTGTCTTTGCAGATGAAGAAGCAGCTGGAAGACGTGGTGTACGTGGCTGTGGTCAACATCCTCAGCAGCGGCAAGAACGCAGAGAAGAACTACGTGGAGCGAGACCTGATGCTGGCCAAGGTGTCCACGGCCGGTACGTTGCAACAGCAGTCGAAACGATGGACATAAACTGACGGTTGAGGTTGCTATGTGCAGAGGCTGGATCTCGCGCCGAGGTGGTGGAGCTGGCCAACCTCTTTGACGCTAAGGTCATCGATGTACGACCGCACCAGGTCATGGTGCAGTTGGCGGGCACCCCTGGCCGTATCGAGGCCTTCTTGGATCTCCTGAAGCCGCTGGGCATCACGGAGATCCACCGTAGTGGAGTCATCGCCATGGCTCGTAGCACCAGCGTGACTGACAATCTAGGGGACCTGTCGACGTTTGAGGGGGCTACACGCACGCTTCTGGATGAGGCGGACGACGTAGACGTCGATGTCTCCCGCCTCCCGCCTGGATAAACAGTTGCGGTCGACGGCGAGTTAGCTGGAGTTGGCGTGTTACATGCTAACGTCAGGAGGCGTGTCTAGGAGAAAGCTTCTTACCTACTCGTAATCAAATCAAATTGCTAGTGTTGGTCATTCGCTTGATGATAAAGAAGTTCTCGTTCCGGTGGTGGCGATTCGCCTCAACCAACCAAAAAACTAGAACAGTTACGCAACATCGTGCAGCAATACTAAGTACTACGTAAGTACATTGGATAGATCAAGCAGTACTGTCGTCAAATCTGATTTTACTGCTTCTCGTACACACGATGTTGGTTTCTAGCAACGCTTGGCGCTGGGTTTAACTTAATTTACGCCTTGTACATGTACCTGCAAGTGAGAAAGCGAAGTTCTTACTGTCAGTAATGTTCTCGAATTTCCATACATGTAGCAGCACCCTTCTCGCAATTGTAGGCGACGGGTATCTGTTGATTACAGTTTGTACACAATAGATACTGTGTTCTCGAATTTCCATACATGTAGCAGCACCCTTCTCGCAATTGTAGACGACGGGTATCTGTTGATTACAGTTTGTACACAATAGATAGCCTACAAGTATCAGTCAGCGCTAGTGATGATCAAGGTGCTGCGCTCCACCGGCGGAATGTATGTGTCACAATCCGCAAAGATCTGCAAAAACACGATGTGCGTGAGTTATGGTGTCCTGGGTATGACATCATGTCCGTTGTGGAGAGCACAAGTTCCAGTCTGGAACAATGTTCAGGTTTACCGTCCAAACAATAGGCACACGTTGCCTCGTGCGTCGAAACACAACGCTCAAAACCATAAAAATAAAAACTATTCCTCCTATGAAAGTAAAACCCATTTGTACATTTGTCAATGTATTATACCATGAAAACCAAAAACCAATATGTTCACGAATCAACATTGTAATCAGTTCCTCCAATCACACTCAGCTCAGCTGATTCAGCTGGCTTCGATCAATCTGAAGTTCCTCACTGTTGTATCCTCCTGCTAGAAGACACAAGTCACCTACCTGTACTCATTCCTTATGTACCTACGCTCGGACCCTTTGAACGAGACGCTGCCACTCACGCGCGGACTGCGCTCTCGTCAGACACTTCCGACTGCCGGACGCTCGCGCCGTCTGCTGTCGTCCAGTGCGCGGCGCTTCATCCGCTATGGCGTGGCGTGTCTGTTGTTTCTGGCGGTGGGAGACCTCATGGTGACGCTCCAGCACTCGCTGCAGACCGAGAACCTCATCCGCACAGGCGAGCGCAAGGCGCAACCCACGACAATGGAGGACTCGGCCGACGCGGAGGCCCCAGGGCTGCCTATTGAGCCCTTCCCCGGCTCAGCAGACGAGATTCTGAGCCTTGCAGGCAAACCGAGCGACTACACTGCGCGCCTCTTCTCGGGCTACTTGCCGCTGAACAACGGAGGCCACGCCTTCTACTTCCTGGCGGAATCTCAGAGCTCCTCGTCCCAATCGGACCCCGTGCTGCTGTGGCTCAATGGAGGACCCGGTGCCAGTTCCCTTTCGGGCTGTTTCTCCGAGAACGGCCCACTACTGGTGAACAAGGACGGCAAGACACTGAGAGTAAACAAGTTCGCGTGGAATCAGAAGGCCAACTTACTCTGCATCGAGTCGCCGGTGGGTGTTGGCTTCAGCTACAACTCCAGTGGAGTGTACGAAGCGGACGATCTGTCACAGGCTCAGGATTTACAGGACGCACTGCAGAAGTTCTTCGGTAAGTTCCCGTGGCTGAGAGAGAACGACTTTGTTGTCTCTGGAGAAAGTTATGGAGGAGTTTATGTGCCTACTACAGCACTTGCCATCCTCAAAGGCAACGCGGCGACTACAGATCAGTCGCAGAAAATTAACTTGAAGAAGTTCGTGGTGGGTAATGGAGTCAACGAGTACATGGGACTTTCAACTACCATGTACGCCTACTACCATGGGCTTTTGAGCACGGATATGTACCAGAAGTTCCGTGCTAGCTGCCCCGACTTCCGCGAGTTTGAAAAGAGCCCACTCGCTGCACCGGGTATCGGCAGTGACAATAATCCGGAGTGCACATCAGCCACGATGGATGTTTTGTCGACGTTGGTGTATGACCGTATCAACATGTACGATGTATATGGCTCGTGTGCCGGCTCACCCAAGGAAGATATTCAACGTCTTGTGAAGGAGATTTTGACCCCATCCGCAGCCGGCAAGATGCCACACCCCGTTGGCAACACGATGGACTTGTGTCTGGATAATAAGCACCTCGAAGCTTACTTTAATCTGGCTGAGGTCCGTGACTCAATGCATGCGAACCCGACACTAGCACATTGGAGTGCTGACGCGCTCACTACGGCGACCATGGATACGATTGGGTCGGTTTTAGGTGTCGATCACCCCATGCTACAGCATCCTCAGATGTTGAAGTACACTCCTACAATGAATGGTGAAGTGACGCCCTTGTGGCGCCAATTACTTGAGAGCGGAGTGAAGGGTGTGATTTACCACGGTGACGCTGACTTGGTCTGCAATGCTTTGGGTGGACTCTGGGCCGTGGAGTCGCTAGGTTTACCTCGTTTGAAACCACGCTCGGCCTGGACTTACACAGAAGGAGACTCGAAGCAAACGGGCGGATTTGTGGAAATGTTCAAAGGGATCACGTACGTGACCGTAAAGGGCGCAGGCCACCTCGTGCCTATGGATGAGCCCAAAGAGGCGAAACAAATGCTTGATTTGTTTGTACTCAACGACTTGAAGTAATGAAGTCATGTCCAAAGATACGATGAGTGAGTAAAATACCAAGTACAAATTGGTGTGTTGCTTTGATGTCATCAACTTATTAAATGTTTGGATAGATATTTGTTCATCTTATCGCGTAGATGTTACGAAATCTTCAAATAATGTCGCCGCCAAAAATGAACCGCAGGATTCGGAGATAGGTCGGCTTGAAGTAACGCGCTGGACTTGACATGATGAGCGACATGGAAAGACAGAAGAGCACCACTTCGCTATGTTTCACGTAACGCACGAGACCACGTCGTTTCAAAAGTTGCCATACAATGTCCAGCGCACGGGGGAAGCAATATAACATGAGCTCAAACCGGCGCTTGGTATGCTCGAAGAAAAGAGCACCACCCGTTGCAATCTAATTCGTATGCACAAGTTAACAACCAAATTTGCCTCCTAAAATGATATCAGAGCTTGACTTACTCCTGCAACCAGCGATGTCGCAGCAATGTCTCGGTGGAAAGCATTGCGAGCAGTGCACACGACCAGTTTTACTACCGTCTGACAACAAACATTAGAATTCTGCAGAGTACTTCCACAAACTGAAAAGAACCAACCTGATACGACGTGAGGAAAGCAGAAGAGCAGAGCGCTGCGTAGGAGATTCGAGCAGTCGTCGACACTGGTGACCCCTGCAGTTGCTGGAAGCGAAAAAACATCGCGGGGAGGAAATGCACAGGCAGATAAATTTGCATCGACCTCCCCAAGCCGTTGACCCATTCCTTTATTGCATGCGTCACACACGATTCCCTAGTCAAGTATTCGACATAATTCCACGTTAAAACTTGATTGATGCCTAACTAGTTAAAAAGCAAATGCACGTACATGTGGTAGTGTGGTTGGCACAGGCGAAATGGCAATGGATTTCCATGTGCATCAAGTTGATCACGCATGCGCTGACGTATGGTGAATTCCAAGCCGTGGTGGTTTACAGCACCAATTCGACAAATCCACTGATAATACCCCTGGAAGAAGCAATTCACGGCAAAGAAGTAAGTAAAACTCAGCCAATTCAACACATTCAAAGAATGTACCTTTGGCAGTAAAGTTGGGTCCACCACGAACGCATACATGATAGCAGCATTGCTCAAGGCAAAGAGCATCTCGGACGAGTAACGCCACGTCGGCAAGACCCCAATCGACATCAAATGGCGACACACCACATCCAGCATGCGTACAAAAATGTAAAGAGAGATGGTGTTGCGTCGCGAGGGCGAATCCAGCAGCAAAGCCGAGCCCGACACGGCCCCTGCAATAGCCAAATTCACCGCATCCCTTTGTCCGCCTCGAGCTGCTCGTGTTGCCAGTTCCGAGACCCTGAAAATGCCGACCAAACTCCCGAAAAAGGCTCCAAAGCGGAGTGTGTCTCCCTTCAGCAGCAGTCGGGCTGCATCTGCATAGCCGTACTCCAAACTGCTCCACTTCCTCGACGCCAGCAGCACCGCAGTGAAGGCTTTGGCTCCGTACGCCAAGAGAAACGCCCTCGCCGCCGCTTGACACGCCGCCTCCAGATCTTTCTTGACGCTTGTCCAGTCCATCGCCAGCTGGCGGAGGTCCCGGCGTCTGGCAGCTGCATGGCGCTTGGCTTCTTGCGTCGACTCCTCGTCCTTGTCGGGTCGGCGTCTGTCGCGACCGGGAGGCAGCAGCGGCGGCTGCTTGCGCGTCTTCTGCGTCTCGTTGTGCAGCTCCAGCACCTCCGCCGTCAGCTCCGGCGGCTCGCGACGCCGCTCCGTCGTGAAGAACGCCGAGTAGATGCGCTCCATCGCCTGCGGTCGGCTATTCCCACGAGGATGACGCCGACTGCCTCGACTGGTGACGACTTGAAGCTGGCGTAGCTGCTCGTCAGGTCTGGCAAATGGCACCGATGTGGCAAATGCAAAACGCGAAATTTATTAGGAAGATAAATCTGCTTAAGTACGAAATGGTAATTTATGATACATGTATTGGTCATGATGAGGTTAGCATATATTTCAGACACTACACCTACCGATGAAGAATACTAGCGAGAAGTAAACCCATCGTCTACATCAAGCGCGGATTCCGGTTGAACGGATTGCCACCGTAACTACCCCCAGGCAATCCTTTTGATGTCGAAGCGTTGTATCGACTTCGATTACTATTTTCGTTCTCGCTCGGTGCACAACCATCCGGCGGTAGAGCGTGTAACTTGCACAATGCACACGGAGCGTCTTGGCAATTAATTTGATGCAAGCGGCACCACTCGTTGTCGGATCCCACAGCAAATTTATCGCAGAAGTCGTGTCGACATTTTTGTGCCATCACGTGATTCATGCATCCGCTATTATTCCGATCAGCGGTGTACGTACAACCTTCGTAGGCACACTGTTGGCGAAAAGCGTGAAACTCGCAGAACTGCTGGTGCCCCACGAGATTTTCGCATCCTGGTTGCCAGCAAAAAGTTGCTTTGGAGTGTGTCAAGCATAAGAGAGAACCGTCGCAAGCAGTCTGCGAGCAGCTTGGAAACTGACATCCTGTAGTTGATAGAGAGAATCCAATTTGCGGTACACCAATGTTACTTGACGGCGCGCTTCGACCTATACTTGGGTGTGATTTGCCTGCAGGACCACCTTCTTGCAAACGATAATGACGCTTGCACAAATTTCGCTTTTGAGCCTGCTTATCGCATCCTTCAATTTTGCAGTAATACTTCCTGGCTTTACCGGACGCATAGAGACTTGCTTGTTTCGCTTCAGATGCTGCAGCAGCGGTCGCTGCTGCTTCCGCCAGCTCCATCTCATGTTGCTGTTGTTGTGTTTGTGACTCCAACTTCAAGTTATCCACTGACAATGATCCTGTCTCGAAAGCTCGTAGATGCGTTGCGCATAGTCCACCACGGACACAATCTTGTCCGCAATTGCTCACGCGACACAGTAAAATCTTTTCTTCAGACGGAACAGTGTCTGGAGAATTGGCCGCATATACAGACGAGGTGGCATTTATTGACACCACAAGAGGAGAGAAAAGCTTTTGGCACGCCTCGCAATAATCACGACCGTAACTGTCCCGATCGCACATTGGATTCGTGCACTTGGTGTGGGTTGCATTCGTCATCGTGATCACGTGAGATGAAAGCGCGACTCCACTGGCTTGAGACTTTTGAAGTAATCCTGGCTTTGCTTCACTATCAACGTCACCGGAGAAAAGACGACTACTTTCTCCAGACGAGAATGGATCGCCATAGTGTCCTTGATTTTGGCCCATATTCTGGTTTTCTTTCACATGTTGCACACACAACCCACCGGAGTACGACAAGTTTCCGCATCCTGGTTTCCCACACCGAGTCCGCTCAACAGCCCGAACGTCGCTCCTACGACCGGCCTCCATTCTTGAACCAACTTTTTCCTTAGATCCCACAACATCCGACGCCGAACTTGAGTTGTCCTTGTGCAGACGATGTTTCTCGTAATAATGCGTCGTACAGAGTCGATCTCGTTGCGAGTTTTTCGTGCAGTTTTCGTGCGTGCATCGGCGTACATCTGTCTGCATCCGAGCTAAAATGTCTTCGTAGGTTTCGGTGGCTCCAGGTCGTTCTGCCAGTTCTTGAGCTTGCTTAATAATGAGATTTCCATGGGTTCGACACAAGTGATTACGCTGCGAGTGTTTGTTGCAGTCTGGATAGCTGCACATGGTGTACGCACTGTTGAGGCGGCGCTTATTGATGTGAGGTGGCAGTCGTCCTGTAGCCATGAGCAACTTCTCGTGCCCACGGCAATAGCCTCTGCCTTGGTCGTTCTTGAAACAGCCAGACATTTTGCACACGGGCACATTGGGCGACCGCGCTTTCAGGATTTCTTGTAGCGCTTCTTTGCCCAGTTCCATGTGCTTCACACACATCGCCGTTCTCTCCATGGCCTTGTCCCGACAGCCAGGAAAGCCGCAAGGGGACACAATCACGTGTCGGTTGCAGAATTTCCCGTACGTTTGGGCCACTCGCGCCCGGTTGGGACAGTCGTGGAATTGGCACTTTTCCGGTTTGTCTTTGGTGAGTTTCTGCGTTGTGAGGTCTGGTTCGGTGGCTGGGTCATGGAGTTGTGTGTACGCAGCATCCACAAGAGCCGCATCTGTTGCAGTTGCCGAGGACTTTGCTGGGGGTTTCGAGTGCGTCTGGAACGCACCTGGGTCCGCCATCCCTTCGTGGAACGCGACGTCGAAGCTGGCCATGCTCATGTCCGGTGCTGCCGTCGCTCCTTCGGTGCTGGGGTCCAGAATGTCCCCGAACTCCCCCACAACCAAGCTGCCTCTGTGGCGACCTGGTTTTGCGTAACTCGAAGGATCCACTCCGCTTTGGAAGTACCGATCGGGCATCTGTTGCTGATTAAAGTTGCGCATCGAAGGCTCCGAAGCGATTGGATACTGAAGGAAACTCGTTTGTTGCGGTTGGTGCTGGAAGGGAGGCGCTTGGGTTGAAAAAGGACTTGTTGCCGCGTGTCGAGGCGCCCCAGTCTGTCGCCTCTGTTGCATTTTTCCGAGTGTGGCGAACTGCGTGCAATTGCCGGCAAGTTTGCGACTGGGCGAGCGGTGGCTCTCGCGTGAGGCTATGGGTGGAGACTGTGGACGTCTGGGCTCAAGTGTTTATCTTGCGTTGGGTATCGTTCTTCAGTCACTCGGCGGCAATTGGACAAAAAGCGCGGTCGGGGTTTCAATGGAACACTGACCGCTCAAGGCGAAAAGAAGCTGCACCACGAGAAATGCAATGGCCAAGTGGAAACCAAGATGTGCCAGATTGCCAGTGTTTAGCAGGCAACTCAAATGGTTAAGCCACTGATATTTGCAGCGCGATGTTGCGTTGAGTCCAGGTTAAAACCAAGTGAACAGACTTTCCATTGCCGATACTTGCTCGAGTAGACACGAAAAAATATCGAAGCCCATGTTAGGATCGGACGGGAGATGGTAAGATCGGTGGCGCGAAGCGGGTGGGAGTTCGAATGGTTTCCCTGCCGTGCGAACCAGCCAGTTTAAGGCGCAATAGCTACGGATAAACAAGTGGTTCATCGACAAGAGTGTAAAATGCCTACTTCGTCTGGAGTATTGCACTAGTAAAATGACTGCGAGTGGAGCTGTACGAAAAAGATTGGAAATGCTTATTGCGACCTTTGGCAAAGCAGATGGCGACTAACGTCACATAACGTTCGCTATTTTGTGCATAAAACAATTTTCCACGCGTTCAGGTAGCTTCAACTTGGGGAATTTGTATGTCGCCTCTTGATTTCAAATATTGAGACTAACCTAAGCGCGGTTCATACTGTAAACGACACAAGCCATAAAGTAGGAAGTGTGTACCCATGACAAACATGACTTGTCAAGCGCGACCTGCGGCACTGTCCGCAACATGGCTCAACTGCAAATCCAAGTTGCATCGGTGGTTGGAGCCAACCATAAAGTAGGAAGTGTGTACCCATGACAAACATGACTTGTCAAGCGTGACCTGCGGCACCGTCCGCAACATGGCTCAACTGCAAATCCAAGTTGCATCGCTGGTTGGAGACAACCTTGGCTGTCTACTTTTATTGGCAAAAGTTTTGCTGCGATGCACCAGCGCTGATTCACCAGATTACCACATCGGAGAGTCCCCGTCGTAGTCATTGGCGACGTCATTGCCTACGAGTCGTAGGCATTTGTGGAGCCATTGTCAGTAAATGTCGTTTTACACAACTGAACCGCGCTGTCGTGGCAGGTTCAACGCCAGTAAGCGCCCACTGCCGAGTTGGACGCATCAGTATCTCTGTGGCTGATGTGGTTCAGCAGAATCTCTCCACTTCTGCATTTCTGGTTTGAATAAGATGGTTGTATGGCTCTTCAGAAAATACCCTATCCAGGACAAAAATACAGCAGAAAACACCCTATTCGAGACAAAACAACTACAGACAAAATTACAGTCCCCCGCATAATAAATGCTAGTATATCCCACCATAATATTTTGTCCTTCGATTAGGAATCACTTTTGCTTTTGGACCACAAATTTGTGACGAAAAGCGTCATGCTGTTGTTGCGATCGTCGCGGCGCGCAGTGCGTCTCGCGGAGGCGCTCCCGACCCCATTTCGCTCGCTTTCCACTGTGTCCCGCGATGCCAGTCATTCTATCAACAGATCTGTGCTTCAGCACGTCTCGATCGACTTCAATAGTCGTCGCAACGTTGGCTTCCATGGCTCATTCACTGTTCGCCACTTCAGTGCGACTCAATCCGATGCGAAGGCGAAGGAAGAGGAAGCTCAACAGCACAGCACAGACGTAGCTGATGATCCAGTGTATCAGGCGCCCATGTCGCGAGCTGTGCGCTTGATGAAGGCCGTGTCCGTCACGAGCTGCACCCTCACGTCCATCGGCATGCCAGTGCTCTGCGTTCTGAGCGAACAAGACACATCTGCGGTCGGCAAGGTCCGTGCTGATGCAACATTTGCATGGAGGAAAGGTACTGACTATTATCTTGTGTAGTGGGCCATGTGCGGCACCATCATGTTGTTCGGATTGGGCACGACGTCGCTGTTCCACTACCTGTTCAAGCCCTACGTGATGCGGATGTGGCTGACACCTGCTACCGAAGAGGAGAAGGATGATCAGACTGTAACTGTGGAGACGGTGACGCTGTTCGCTCAGCTGGAGAAAACTTCGTTCCAATTGTCCGACGTGTCGCCACCCACCCAAGCGATGCACCCCATGGTGTCTTTCCAGGCTCGTGATCGCCACTACTTCATCCACCCAGAGGCTTTTGACGACCAGAACTTGCTGAACAAACTTGTGGGAGCAGGAAAGCGCATGTAGAGGAATTGCTAACGAGGTGGTTCGATCAACCGCTAGAGTAGAGGTTGAAGCTGAAAACGAGCTAGACGCTTTGGAATCATGTTTTAACCCCCGTGGCTACTCTGCTGTTCATTACACGTTTCACCACCCTCCCTTCTCAACTTCTTCAATGTAGTCGTAGCTGTTCAACGCATCTTCGCTATCAACCCGGGTGTCATTCCGAAGTGTGTGAGGTGGCTCCACATTAGCTGCAGACATAGCAACTCCATCCTCGCTCTCGTCTTCCTTGTCCGAGAGTTCCGGCATCGACTCCATCTCTTCGGAGATTTCGCTGTTAATCGCGAACAAGTCAAATTCATGAGTTATATCAGCTCAAACTACAACAAGCCTGTTGCTTACCTGGCAACTTCTTCCTCCTCAAAGTCGCTACTTCCGTATCCATCCTCATCTTCCTCTTCGTTTTTACCAGCATCGCTTGTTTCAGCTTCAGATTCCTCTTCCGCTTTGCCAAACCCACCACTGCTCACGAAACTATCTTGCTCTTGTAGTTCCATTTGCAAAGAAGCTTTCAATTGTTGGAGAGTGCCGGTGTCATCTTCGGCTTCCATGGCTTGCAACGCAGCATCCAACTTTCGTAATCGCTCAGCCTCCTCCTCCTGTTAGATAAAATCCTCGTTAGAACTCAAGAATTCATGGATACTTCTATACAGGCGCTTACCGCATCGAAATCATCCTCCGCACCATCAGTGACAGTATTACTTGGTATACCAACTAACGGTGGTAAGGCTGGCAATTTTGCTGGTGCCGGGGGAGGTGCTGCTAATGATACTGCGTCATCGGTGTCACTTTCATCGTAGTCATGATGATTGTCCTCAGTTTTATCATCGTCTTCAGATTCTTTTTGCAACCGACTTGCATACGGAGTGGTTGATTGTTTTCCGGTAGCAGCTTGACTATCTTCATCATCGTACTTCGTATAGTTTGACTCTCCCAGTTCTGACTCACTTGGCACCTCTTCCGCCATGCTCTCTTCGATCTCAGCACTGCTTTCACCATCTTTATCGTTGGCTTCATCATTTGCTTCATCTTTGGCTGTCTCCAGTGCATTTGACGTCTCTTTCGGAGGCAATTGTTGTATCACCTCTTTTTGCTCCCAAATTTTGGGGTTTGGTGGCGATATCTTTTTCACTTGGTCTGCTTCCTCTTCATCATCAAAGTGGTCGTACTTCAGAGTTGTTGAAGTTTTAATTGTTGGTGGAACTTGATCTCCGTCGTCCAACTGGGATTCGACGAGCTGGAAAAGTATTGGCTTGCTTGACGAACTATTGTCCACTAACCGGAGCTTCTTGGCCAAAAGTACACTGTCGTGTTGCTCATTTTCTGCGTTAGTCTCTGCAAGTAACACGCGCAACGCATTGTCCCAATGGAAAAACTGCAGGCAATCAACTATCAGCGACAACGCGGTTGCCCTGGTCTCCACGGGGAAGTCACTGAGCTTTGGACCATGTGGGTCGAGATTATTCACGAAACCCTCGCGTTCGTGCATAACTTCAAAGACCGCGGCACGAAGTTCTGCCTTCAATTTGGCCAGAACCCCTTGACTTGTTAGCATCTGTGTCACCTGCTCCTTCAACGCCAACTCCTCCGCTGTAGGTGGTGGCTGTAACACGGACAACATTGTCAGTCTCTACGATAGTCGGAATTGCAACTACTTGATGCAACGGCTACTTCCTCTAAACACTAGTTCGGACGCGACCCTCATGAAGCCGTTTCATCCTGCACCAAATTGTAATTCAACAAGTGTTGTTACATTCTGTCGTCCACAATCTGGATGCAGTTCTCCATATTGATAAAATTTATCTCTTCCCAATTCTTCATTGTGCATCTGCCTGGATGGGAAACCTTTGAAGAAGACTGTCATGATTTAGTTGTCACAAGAGCATTGGCATCTGCACAAATGTCGTCATACAGTCGTTCAAAACCCTGCGGTGTAAAAGGAGTGAAGCCCGAAGCATACGTCCATAAGCACGTGCAGAGTTCATCAATTTCGCGAGAGGACGCATCCGAATGGTGCTCATCCTGGTCCTGCTGTTGCATGACAATGCGATCGATGGCTTCTCCAATCGTACTCACGTACTTGAACACCTTCTCAACAACGGTCTCGTCCTTTTGGTTGCGGGACCATTCGGCCATTATCTTCATCTTCTTGAGCACCTGTCGAATCTCTCGCAACTTTTTGTTCGGTTTCCACTTTTCATAACACTCTTCAGTAGAGAGTAGAGGTACCGACGCCACATCTTCCACTGTATTCGTGACCGTCACTGGTGTCTCGGATTTCGTCTTCGTCTCGCTATGATCACTTCGTCGATTTTCGTTCTTCTTCTTTTCTTTCTTGCTTGAACTTTCACTGCGGCGTTTCTTACGGGATGCTTGCTCTTCATCGTCCATTGATGACGATCGTCTCTTGTGTTGTGAAGATGCTGACTGAGCTGGTGATGCACCTCCAATTTCGCCTTCTTCAGGTTCGTTATCAGCAACACTAGATTGCGCTGGGGACCTCGTTACTGGTGTTTTTTGCTGCCGTCCAGAATCCCCTCCCTGCCCATTAGCAGGCCCTGTACCGTTACTGGACCCAATACGGCGACGACTCATAACTTCATCGCCATTTTGTTGGCGAGCAGCGAATCGTTCTGCTGCACGAGCCATTCGACCGCTGCCTGCAACTGGATTAGCGGGAACTGATGCGGTCACACCAGGAATGGCCCCACTGTTGATGATCGCACTAAACTGTGCACCTAATGACTGATTTGAGTTCGCACCTGCAGAGCTCAAGGAGCTAGCTTGCTGTACAATGCGTGGATCGCCCGCGTCAAGATCAGGAGCGGGTAAGCGCTTCAAAAGGTTTTCAGCACGCTTCTTAAGACGCTCACCCTTCAGAGCTCGTTGTTGCTGGAAATGAAGTAAATCATCGTTAAGAATATCTTCCCAGCCTCCAAACCCATGGACGTAAACGCCAAGTAACCTTAAGACGCTCACCCTTCAAAGCTCGTTGTTGCTGGAAATGAAGTAAATCATCGTTGAGAATATCTTCCCAGCCTCCAAACCCATGGACGTAAACGCCAAGTAGCAGTGCTGCATCCTTTCGTTGTGACCAATCATGCTCCTTCTCAGCCCAGGTCCAGTTGGGCAGGTCTCGTGCATTTACACCCAATACAGACAGATCGTTCTGTTTCGCCACTAGCACATATGCGCCTTGGGCATTCGCTTGAGCATTGCCTGAAGAACATCCCGCGGTGCGCAACGCTCGTTGAACAGCCACACGAAGTTTTAGATTTTCATACAGACGCTCAATAATTTGCGACGATCTTGCCTCGACTTCGGCGATCTTGATGTTATCATGTGGCGGCCGTGCCTCAACAGCTTGCTTAGCTTTCTGAGCAACTTCATTTGCCAGAGTCTGTAGTCGATCGATGGAAATCTTTGTGGACGTCAGCAGATTTGATCGCTCGATAAAGCTGGGCATTTTGTACTCGTCAGCGAAATTGGCGGCTGTCGGGTAGAGGCCGACATCAGTCAAGTCTCCATAGCGAAGCATAGCACGTAACATCGCACGCACCACCTTACCATCCACTGCTGGTGCTGACGATCTGCTAACACTGCTACTGTATCCATCGCCTCCACCATCTCCATGATCACTGCTGCTGCTGTTACCAGTCGCCACATTCCCCGAACTCGTTGTAGCCATGGGTTTAATCACTGTTTTATTCGTCATCACCGACACCGGTGGGATCGTTGCGTTCCCTGGAGCCGAGTTGGTCGTCTTCTTCGCCTTGGCACTGGTCGTTCTGCGTCCATTGAGTTTCATCGCCAATCGATCATGCGCCGACACTGGTTTCCTCTTAACTGGCAGCCGTCCCGCAGTTCCAAACTGTCCCAATGGTCCTCCAACAGCCATGGGGGCTCCACTATTCACCACTGCTTCAGCTTCTGGAGACCGCACGGGTGAACCTTTGGGAGGGGGAGGACTGGTTCTGGCAGCTGGAGTGCTCAAAGGTTTCTTCCTCTTGTCTCGGAGATCTCTCTGGATCTCCTCAATAGTGCGTCGGTCTCTTTTACGAGTGCCCAGAGCCATCATCGCCCCTGGCTCAGCAGCTTTGAACCTTTGAGCAGCTCGCGTCGAGTTGACATTGAGCGTCTCCGTCGTAGCAGCCAGGCCATGTGGTCGAGGGGCAGACAGCGCCGGCCCCGCGTTGTTACTGGGGTAGTTGTGGCCTGTTCGACTGTTGATGCCTCCCTGTGCAGCGTCTTGCTTGGCTCCATCGTCGGCGTTCTCAGTCTCCGCTTCGTCCTCAGATTCAGAATCAGACGAGGAAGAAGAAGAGGAGGAGCCGGAGCTGGACGAAGACGAGTCGTCGTCGGAGCTTGTATTGTTCTTGTCCTCCTCCTCCTCGACGTGCGTTTCCTGCGGGTTCTCGGCCATTAGAGCGCGCTCAGAGTCTCAGAGCTGGACAAGGTGGGATTATGAGTGTGAGACGCAGAGTTAGAACGTCTGAAGGATGGTGCAGAGGCACAAGACGCAGAGAGGATGCTACGACGCCACGAAGTACAGCAAGCACCGCCACCTCCGATGTCTTGGGAGTGAGTAGAGTGAGTATTTATGAGCTCGTCACTGGCTGCCGAAACGGATTCGGTCAGTGATTGGATGAAAAACCATGTTTTTGACGAATAGATGGATTTTGATACCTGTAGCGCGATCCGATTGGATAGAATGCACAGCCGTTGTGTGGAGATTCGACATGAAAGGCCTCAACCTTGGCGGCGTGGTCGAGTTCTGCCGCGTGCTGACGCGCCAACCACAACTGTTGTTGCCTCAACTCTCCGTGAAAGGTAATCTCGTTGACTTCCTCTTTTGGATCATACAAAAATAATAATCATTGGATCACTGTGGAATGAACAATTCTGATCTAAATTCTGTTGTATTTTGCCCCTGTGTGACCACTTTGTTGCTTCAGATGTGACGGAGATTCCGTTCCAGACGCTGAGAGACCGCGGGTTCCGCGGCGTTATCTTTGATAAGGACAATACGTTAACGGTGCCGCACAAATTGGAGATTGCATCTCACCTCAAGCCGTCACTGGATGAATGTCGTCGAGTTTTCGGAGACTCGGGCGTGGTGATTTTCTCCAATTCCGCTGGGTCCGTGGACGACACGGATGGAGTGGAAGCCAAGAAGATTGAGGAATCTCTTCGTGTTGCAGTGCTACGCCACAACCAGAAGGTAAGAAATTCTTGATCGCCATAGAGTGAGGCTGATATCAACGGGATTTTGTTTGTAGAAACCTGGAGGTATTGCATTCGTGACAAAGCACTTTGAGGAAGTGGATCCAGCAACACTTGTTGTGATTGGCGATCGATACTCGACGGACGTGCTCTTTGGAAACCTTAATGGTGATATGCTTTGTTTAAAGGTTATGGTGAACGAAGTTGTGACTTTGTGCTTGGTGTTTTGTAGGGCTGCTAACGATTCGAACAGAACAATTTACACCCGAGAGTGAAAGTGTCGTGAATCGACAGCTGCAACGCATCGAGAAGGCAGCTGTACGAATGTTGTTGCGAGCTGGAGTGAAGCCGCCAACCCATCCACTATGGGACACCATCGAGAACAAGGACGACGCATAAATATTCACATGAGGTGATGGACGGTGTCTTACGGATACCAGGTATTTTGCAAAGAGGACAAGTTAGATTTGGCGATTATTCCCGCTGTAGAGGAACATCTTGGTATGGCTTTATGCAATAGACTTCACTCAAACGTGAGTGTATCAACTTGATGAGCTAAGCAGCAGCAGATGTATCTACGAAGGCGGTTTCCTCTCCAAGTGCACCAATCTCTAGTTCCTGTAATTTCCGCTGCTCAGCTTCCAATAGTTGTTCCAGCCGAAGCTGACGGCGCTGGCGTTTCTCAAGTCGGCGCTGCAGTTTTTCATCTTTTTCTCGTTGTTGAGCGTCGGCAATCCACTGATACTTCGACTGGTTGAGTCCTAGAAAATTGGCCAGCACTTCACCCGCAAAGTCCAAGCCATCGAACGTCTTAGCGCCAGACCAGCAGATCCACTTCCATGCAATTCGAGACGCTTCCGAGTAAATCGAGTGAGGTTGACAATCTTCGTCAACTCCAGCGTTGCTGTCTTCCATATTGTCGTTTAATGTGGCTTGTTGCTCAGGCACCACGTTCGCCTCGCTCTTTGCTTGATTTTTCTCGTTCGTTGCCATCGATTCGTCTGCTGTTGAAGTGAGACCAATGTTTCAATGATTCCTGGAGGCGCCGACGGACTGCACCATCGCAATTGATGCAACTGACAATAGGATCCTGAAACTTGCGATTGACTATCAACTCGGCCGTTGTCGCTTTTGATGCGATGAAACTTTCGTTTGCGCCCTGAAAGCGATGGGTCGGTTTGAGCGTTTTGAACGATTTCGAAAGCAATTACATTAGTACGATAAGTAAGCTGCTTCTACTCGCTGCTTGGCTATTAGCTCTGCTAGCTTGGTCACGCCACGGCACTTGATGTTGGTAATAAATAGCTGTAGAGCTTCCAGAGAGAGAACGACTCACTGGATGGAGCACATCTCTCCATGGCTGTATGTCGAGCATGTCGAGCCGCTACTGGCGCTGCTGTTCGAGTCCGCAGAGCTGACGAACTCGTTCAGGTTCTTCATGGCCACTGCAACGTTGCTCATGAAGTACGGTCGCCAAATCTTGCGGTACATGAACTTGGCTGAGAAGGGCAGCATTCCCTGGATGGTGCGCTGCTCAGTCTTGCCTCCCCAGATCTTGCTGCGTTCCACAATCCACGGCACCACGACCCGTTTGGCTCGAATGGCGCGGAAAACCCGCGGCATGATGTGACTTCGGAACGCGCGTTCGGTAAACGCCGCACTCATGGCCGGATGCAGCGTCGTTTCCTCCACATTCAAAGCTGCATGGAGTGTCCGGTTGAGTTGCCTGATCTCGGTCTGCAACACTTGGAGCCGAAGCAACCACGACGACGCACTGCACGCTCCACTGACACACAGAGCTCGCTCTAGCTGTTGAATTTGCTGCAACATTTGCTTGATGTCTTGGTACACTTCCAAAATCTCTTGCTTGATGGACACTTGCAAATTGAGCAGTGGCAGCAACACAGTTGCCTTCACTTCATGTTGACACAGCAGATATTCCACGAAATACGTCTTGAACCAGAGGAAAAACTCGGCCACGTGCGTCTCCAGCGCCAAAGTGTGCGAAGCTTCGGGTTTGGACTGGCTTTGGGACTGCTCCAGGAAGCGATCCATGACGAATAGTGCATGGCGAATGGGTTCGTGGATGCCCAAGAGGAACTTGGCACTCCAGCTCCAATCGCGTTGCTCCGAGAACACGGCACTGAAAATGACGCTCCCGTTGTGGGACGACGGCGGGGGCACTGGCAAATTCTTGAAACTCTGGAGCTCCTTCCTCTCAGCCTTTGCCTGGTTCTTCTTGAGACTGGGGAAGATGATTTCGGGCGTTTTCGTTCGCTTCAAGTCCCCCGGATGGCGCGTCACCACGGACGACGGCAAACTGAGCTCGTCGTCGCTGTCTTCGCAGCTCAGTTCGGTGATTCGGTCTGCGCGACTGTAAATGGGCGACATCATCTCTTCCGGTTCCGTGTCGGCCGTGGAAGGGCCCTGCTCACTCCCATTGCTATGGGACGAGTCCGAACGGACCTCGGGCTCTAAACCTAATGCCAAACTGCGGTCGTCCCAAATGTTGACGAGTCTCACCTTCTTCGAGTCCTCGCCGTAATCAGCGCGAAAGTCTGACACGGTCGTGACGACGTGTGCCACCTGCGCAATGTCCACGAGCGGCCCTGTTGCCACGCGCTTTTTGAACCTCCGCGATTTTGTCGAGGCAGGTGAACTGCTGAATTTGCTGGAGCGAGCACGACGGCGCAAAGCCGCGTCTTCTTCCTCGGTGGGCCCCCAAATGTTGCGGTAAAACTCGCACGGCAACGCCATTTTGTGTTTGACTTTCTCTCGATCGTGCAACGCCACACTTTGATACGAGCTCGCGACGTTTTCTCCGCGTTTGCTGTGGTAAAAAGAGATGGAAAGTGGCATCGCCAACTGTTGCCGATGGGTTTGTTCGTTCGTTGGAATTATTTCTTGCCGGTGGTTGTTGCAAATTGCAATGTGGCGGATCGCACTTTGTGTGACTCTTGGCGGTGTGTGGCGCTTGGCAGCCAATTGCAAAGTGAAAAGGTGGCGAAACGGAGTGGCTGGGATTGTACCAGCGAAGAGACTTTAGCCTTCGCTGGTGAGAGTCGGAGCGGCTCGAGTTGCTTGCAGTTGGTGGCGATGGAGCTCAGTTACGG
Source organism: Phytophthora megakarya (assembly GCA_002215365.1). NCBI lineage: Eukaryota > Oomycota > Peronosporomycetes > Peronosporales > Peronosporaceae > Phytophthora > Phytophthora megakarya. Next base: position 35,165 of record NBNE01000005.1, read on the forward strand.
CAACTCCTTCCACCCGACTGCTCTCGACACGTGAACCAACGTGGAAACGGCGAAACTTCTTGGGAAACGAAATGCCGTGTTGCCGGCGCTTCCGAGAGGGTCGAGGGCAAGTTGGAGAATGGAACCTGCCCGATGGCAGCCGGGGGAGAGGAGACACCGCTGAGACCGACTTCGACCACTAAAGTTCGACTGGGCTTACCCTTAGCACTGTTCAGCTGGATTCCCATGCAACATGAAGCAGTCTGAAAAAACGTTAGCTACAATGTACAAATGCACCAAACGCGATGTTAAACTCGTGCAAATCCAAATTACCAGCCCGACCAAATGGCAGAGGTCGGTAACTGTCTCTCCCAATTCGGCAATACCCGAGGCTGAAGCGCACAGCCCCGGGTTCATGCCTAGTCGAATGACTTTGTTGTCTCTTGCCGTGGCATGGTAAACTTCGGCCGAGTCCTCGTAGTCGAGTTCAACATCGAATTTCCGCGCACCCAATCAAATTGTAGATCCGGGTTCATGCCTAGTCGAATGACTCTGTTGCCTCTTGCCGTGGCATGGTAAACTTCGACCGAGTCCTTGTAGTCGAGTTCAACATCGAATTTCCGCGCACCCAATCAAATTGTAGAACCAGGATAAGATGTTTCTTTTTCGGCGTCATTTCAGATATTCGACGGAGATCTTCGAGGAGCCCATCCACGGCAACATGTGAGTATTGCCGATATCAGGCTCGTCGAAGCAGGGGGAATTTTGGTGGCTTGACTGCAAGTTGCTGTGCTCGCTGCCAGTCATTGGCAACGAACAGCATCTGTCGCGTGGTCTCCGCTCAGCGTTTCACTTCCCTGTGTTCGGTCGTTGACAGGTCTCCGTTGGCATCACCTTGTCCTGCACATTACTACTGGATCGACGTGTAGGAGATTGGCCAAATGCAGATAAGCCTGATGCGTAATGCCAAGCACACTTTGTGATTCACAAAACAGCAATGTTGAAGTCGAGCGCAACTTTCAAGTAATCAGTGCATAAAAGGTCTAGATTGTCGTTTTTGCAAAAATTCGGCCCGGGTGGATTATGTAAGGCACCATCGAATGACGAGCTGTAGATGAACTGAACTATCAGATTGCCATCTATTGAGCCTCAATTTGAGGTTGATCACGTAACCTGACAATATCAATGCTGCAACTATATCATTCAGACCATTCTTGTCAACAGTTTTTACAATACCTACTCTCGGTACTCTCGTCCGTACACGAAACTCAAACTCAAACGCGTGCTCTAGAAAACTATCACTATCGTTTCGATGAAGCTCTGCTAACGCAGTAAAGGTTTGATTCAAGGTGCTTTCACAGCAACTTCATAGCCGTTCACGTATTATATCTCCCAAACACTAAATTGTAGAACTGCAGCCACTGAACATGGTATCTCAAAATTCGATCCTCTTGAAGGTATGAGCAAGCACCCATGCGGCATGAGCCTTGCTCGAGCCTTGGTTAACAATGGCAATTATTCTCATTGAAGAATCCAGAGCCCCATCTTCCGGGTTCCATCAACACGGGCAATTTACCGGTGCTGATGTCAGAGGCAAACATACAATTGCTTACTTGTCAATGGTGACGAGTATGCAAGATCTGCACACCGGCAGTTTGTGGTGTGTTCAGTAATACGTTGGATCCAAGTTCCATACCATATATTTCTTCTGTTTCTTCTACCTACTCGTCTGTGGAAATGCCACTATCAGAGTCGGCCATGTGCGGCGAAATTCCGTTATGCATGTCATTCGACTTCGGACGGGATTTGTTTCGGGGCATGCTGAGGCGGTTCTTCGGCGGCTTCTTGCGTTTTGGCGACGATTCATTGGCACCGTTGCTTTTGCTTTTGTCATTGGACTTCTTTGATGCTGTCTTGGTAGCCGTCTTTGCATCCTTGGAGCTATCTGACTTGGTCTTTGACGTCGGCTTCTTTGACGCCCCTGCTTTCGACTTGGAAGGGTGTGTGTGATTTGGAATTGCTGGTGTCGCCGCAGCGGAGCCATCGCACACACTGCAGATCCACGTCTTCGCCATACGAGCTGCGTGTCGGTCCGACATATTCACGCATTTCGGATGAAATTTAGTACTGCACGACGAACATACCAGCGTCAGGGTTGCGTCTCCCTCATCTCCATCGCATGCGCAAACGCGGGTCGGTTCCTTGCGCGCTGCTGCATGAGGCTTGCAGTACAGGGCGTATTTGGTTCCATCAATCTCACCACCGCTTTCCACAGCGCAACGCAGGTGGTAGTTGCGCCGACACTTCGTCACGACGCAGCCCACTGTAGCACCAAACTTATGGCAACTGGTACACTTGAGCTGTCGACCGCGCTTGATTGCCTTGGGTAAGTTCATGATGAGACCATCGGCCTTGACGTATACCTCAGGTGAGTGAACCGCACAGTTCAGGTGTACATACACAGATTCACTGGACTTGTCAGCATACTTCAAGCGCACGGGAGCTTCGATGAAAGGACCTTCTAGAGCCATATCGGCAGTGGCAGTCCCCGCTGAGTCGGCACTTGTGTTTGAGTTTCCCTTCTTTGTCGAAGGTGGAGGTGGTAAATCTCCTCCCATCACGTTACCGCGGTGGCAGAGCGCACAAATCTTGGGCTTCGGGGCGGATTTGGTTTTCTTCGACCCACTCAAGCTGGATCTGTTCGGCGACAATGTACGCTTACGCTTACCGTTCGACTTTTCGGGTCCCTCGGATTCTTCATCTTCATATAGAGGAATCTGTTGCGGAATTTCTCGCTGCTGTGCTGCCGCCTCGGCGAGCGCAGAACCAACGCGGTTTGAAACTGTCTTTGATTCTGATGAAGTCGACTTCCTTGCAGAAGCTGGTGGCTTTTTCCCGTCTAAATGACTCGCGCAAATCATGAGGTTCTTCGAAAGGCGGATGTACTTGCCTGTTGAGGGTACGCACTCGGGGTGAAACGCTTGAGAGCAGTGAATACAGCATACAACACTCTTCTCGTCGTCGCTTTTCTTCTTGTTTTTAGCCGCAGTTTGCTTCTTACTGGTATGTGAACAAGCGTGGCAAAAGTGGCTAGGACATCGGAAGCGCTTCTTACCAACCCACTCGACACGCGAGCTCTTCGCAAGGCAGCCCTTATGGTAGAATCTACCACACTTGGCTACCGAGCATTGTGTTACACCAAACTCTACACCCATTTCACCAACCTGCTTGCATATTAAGCACATATGACGTCCCTCAGCGCAATCAGGACACAACCACTGTTCGTCGTTTGGTTCATCTTTCATGCCCACGCACTGGAGATGGAACGAGCGATGGCAGGGGCCATCACAAAGTAGAATCAACCCACCGTCGCCACAAAGAGTGCACAAATCGTCACTGTCGTTAATAACGCCACCTTGGAAGAGAGCAGTTGGAGGCTTTCCGTCGCCACAAAGAGTGCACAAATCGTCACTGTCGTTAATAACGCCACCTTGGAAGAGAGCAGTTGGAGGCTTTCCGTCGTCACCTCCTGGGTATTTTGGTGGTCGACCACGAAATTTACCCCTCTTTTTGACAGGAGTGTCGCCGTATGCTTCATCTTCGCTTGCTGTCCTGCTGCCTGACGGTGTCCTTCTCCTTCGTCTTTTCTTCTTGGGGGTATCGAACTCTTCATCTTGGAACAGGTTCGTTCTAGACGGTGCTAGTCGACAGCTTCGAACCCGCGATTTTTCCAGTTTGGATAAATATCCCTTCACGAGGTCTATCTGCTCACTGGAGAACTCGTCACGGTACTTTGAACTCACAGTGCTCAACACCAGGATAGCAATGTCATACTCGTGCTGAATGTCTCGACTCCCGACGCGACCATCGTCAATGTTGTTTCCAGAACTCATTTCGGCAGCCAAACTCGTCAGAGCAATATCTAAATTGCTAATAAACTTTATCTTCGACTGACGTGAGCTCACAGCGCTTCCATCTTCCAGTTTTAAGCTAAGCATTTCCACCGAGACAGCTCCCGGAAGTACCTTCTCCCAAAAATTCGGGTCATCCACAGATAGCTCACCAGTGGCCCCCTCAGCAACAAAGGATGAGCGGTCCACCGCCATTCCACCAAGCGATTTTCGTTTGTGAGACTTTAATGGAGACTTTTTCTGCTTTGGGGATGTCAATTCACTCGTGTCGTTGTCTGTCCCCTTGTTAACATTGGACCCACCGCCTACAACCAGAACGCGAGCGTTTTCTTTTAAAATTGTCTCGATATCACGCTCAGCAAACTCCTTAGATGCTGTATCGTCCTCCTCCATTAATGCATATGCTCCGCGTTTCAACAACTCAACAAGTTGCTCCGCTGACGGCTTCGTGATCTGTGAATTTTCATTGAAAGACGCTGTGCCCAACACCGCGTGCTCAAGCCCAAGTTTTCGTGATGCTCGGTCGAACATTTCGCTTTCATACGTGTTACGGGTCACCAGACGATAGATTTGAACACTCTTTTTCTGGCCAATGCGGTGACAGCGTGACTGGGCTTGCAGATCATTCATCGGATTCCAATCACTATCGAAGATAATCACTGTGTCAGCAGCAATGAGATTGATACCAACACCACCAGCTTTTGTGCTCAGCAAAAAAATGAAAGACTTCGAGTGAGGTCGAGAAAAACGATCGATAGCGCTCTGACGAACGCTTCCACCAGTAGAACCATCCAAACGCTCGTAAACAAAAGTATTCGCCTCGCAGTAGCGTTCAAGCAAATCAAGCTGCTTCAGAAACTGGCTGAAAATCAAAATTTTGTGTCCATCCTTCTTTAACTTGGGGATCAATTTGGACACAAGCATCATTTTACCAGAACACTCGATTGTTTTCTCCATCACCTGAGCCGGGGTAGGCTTGCTACCGAGTTCGTCCAACTCTCGTTCCTCAACACCCTTAATCAGGAACGGATGGTTGCAGCATTTTCGCAATTGTAGCTGAATATTGTTTAGAGTCGGCAAACCGTTCTTTGTGCCACGGTACAGGAAACTTTTATTCTTGTCGTAGATGGCTCGGTAGTACTGCTTCTGCAACGTCGTAAGTTCCACAGAAATAATAGTTTCTTCCTTAGGCGGAATACTTTTTTCGACATCCTCCTTCACACGTCGTAGAATGTAAGGTGCCAGTAATTGCTGAAGTCTGACGACTTGCTCTTGAGAATGCAGCTTTCCGAAGTTCTTGTTGAATTCTTCCAAGCTGGCAAATTTAACGGGCTCTAGATAGTTTAGCAGGACCCATAATTCCTGGGTATTGTTCTGCAATGGGGTACCAGTCAGTAACACTTTACGATCTACGTGAAGCACACGCATCATCTTGAGCACTCGCGATCCGGCTCCCTTCAATCGATGTGCTTCATCCACGACAACCAAGCGCCAGTGGATGTGTTCAAATTCTTCGAAATCCGCCAAAATAGTTTCAAACGTGGTCAATAGAATGTGAAACTTAAAAATTGAGTTACCCAAGCCCGGGTAGTACCATTCTTGATCACGGATGACTGCACGCATGTCCTTCGCAGTAAACTTGGTGGTACGGTCACCAATGTCATGATATACACACACGTTGAGATTTGTCCAGCTCTCAATTTCACGACGCCAATGTTGAATTGTAGATAGAGGAACAACAATCAGATACGGTCCACGAATCGATTCCTCTGACTTCATGTGTTCGATCAGCGATACAATTTGAACCGTCTTGCCCAGACCCATCTCGTCAGCTAATATGCACGATCGCTGAGCTTTGATGCACGAAACCATCCAATTCAGACCTTCAACTTGATAAGCACGCAGCGTGCGGCCACCTTTATATGTTGGCGACTGTTCATATGGTACAAATTCATTTGAATCTCCATCTTTGCTTTCATCATTCTTGCCCTGGGATCCCCCATTGCCAGAGCTGCTCCGTTCTGGAAGGAAACTCGCGAAGTGTTCGTGTGGATCAATGCTGTTGTCGACGACCCCAGCGTACAGATGTTGCATGGGGCCGCTTGGCGTAATATAGTTCGAATGCTGCATCAACGTCTGGGTTGAAGCCGACGATGCCACATCTGGATCTGCAACTCCCACCTTGAGCATTCGTTTGTACTTGTTATAGCTGTAGTCCGCATACTTGGAGTTTTCGGGAGCAGCATCTTCCGGAATCTTTTCCATACGAGTCTTTGTCACTTGCTTCGCTTGGCAGTACGGAGGGTACATGAAGGCTGGTCGAGGAGAATGAAAGTGAAAAAGAATTTGGTTGGGAGATGCGCCAATCAATCCAACGACGTTTTGAAACGACAGGCCCGCCACCGATATGTTGTTCACGGCCACGAGGACATCGCCCTTGGAAATAACTCCAGACGCCTGAGCTGGGCCTATCATGCCATTTGAAAGCATCTGGAATCCCAAAACCGATACACTACTGGTAGTGCTGATTCCGAGACGCATACCTAAACCAAAAGGCGAACGGGCGAGAATAACGCAGTACTCGCTGAAGGCGGGAAGCTCCTTGAAACTTGTCGTTGGATATGTCGAATCAAAACGGAATTCAGCGCTGACGGTCTCCAGTTTCGTGGAGTACCCAAGAGCAACATGCTCAACGATAGAACTAAGAACTTCACCGACTTCTTGTCCTGTCTTCTTTTTGTGACCTCCAGTCTCGTCATCGTCATCCTCGTCATTCTCCAGAGTCAGAATTCCTGGGTAAAGAGCTGGTCTATTCGGATAATCAATTTCAGCATCAAAGTCGGCATCGTCATCAGATGAGTCCCCATCTTCATCCGAATAATCTTCATCATCATCTTCTTTAATAACCTTAGGTGCCAAATGCTGTTTCGTGGTTACGAAAGCGTTCGTGTACATACCACACTGCTTGAGTACATCTTTGTCGGGAGTATGATTGTTGAGTAAACAATGAAAGGCGAACAACTGAGCTTTCACTTGCTCTTGCATGTGCAACCGTTGGTAGGCATTGCTGCCATAAGCCCCTCCCAGGGCTTTGATACTACGACTGCAGTCACTCTCGTGCCCAAACCCGAGAGTGCAAAAGCGATCCTTTTCACAGCATCTTTTTCCACTTGTGCTAGTTGCTAAAGCGTACTGGTGTCTCTTCGCGCAGCATGGAAGCTGGCACGTAGTTTCACTGATCTCTTTTGCGCTAGGCACACGACTGAACTTGAAATATCTCTGGATCTGTTCATCATCGCCAATATCCTCTGGTCGTTCCCAAGTTGAGAATCGAACAGACAAACCAACCCACTTGACCAAGAAAAATGTGGCAGCTCGATCCTTCATGCTGATTGGCGCCAAGCTCTTTGTCGTGTTCGTACCTTTCGGACTGCGTTTCGACGTTTTCTTGTTGACTTTACCTTCACCATCTGCACGTTCCATAAGAATAGTAGGAACGTGTATAGATAAAGTAGTCGTCTTCATAGGTGTAGGAGTTGTATTGGAGGTTGAAGAACCAGCTCCAGTTGATATAGCGGTAGAACTTTCAGTCTCGAGAGCATTCGCGTTGATTTCAACCTTTTCCTGCATCCTCTCCACCTTGCTAACAAATTTTGTACGTGCTCGGCAGTATGCGCAAAACCACTCTCCTTCTGGTAACTCTGTAACTTTTGGTGTGGCACACTGCATGTGGACTTCGCCATCACATCGGTCACACAGCAATAGTTCCTCGCTGTGGTTATTATTTCCACACACGCAACATCCGATTCGCCAAGGCGCCCACACATCGTAAATGTCTTCTGCTTCTGCACGAAACTCTTTCAGGAAGTCTTGGTCTGCTTTAGTGTCTCCTGAAGATGGTAGCTTTAACCATGCTGATGGAGATAGTATCCAGTCGTACATCCACTTCTCAAAGGTGCGTAGTAGAGCTTCAGCAACGCGCCATATATCTGATCCTTCGGCATTATACGTTTTACAGTTGTGGAAAACGAGTCGCACGTCAGAGGCAAATAATGAAACGGCTGACGGGCCAATGTAATAACTTTCACGACCTAGTCGCGTGGAAATCGTTCCAAGATCCATAGGATTTGTAATAAAGTTGAGGTAGTCGGGAACTTCCTCAACATCAACGGGTTGTTGGAAGATGTCGCCACCGAGTTCTTTCGTCAGCTTTGTCACAATACCCAGCATGCGCTCGGGGACTATGTCAGCGTTTTCCATTAAAAAGTAGTCTGTCACTCGTGGAAATTTAGGCTCGTACGATAGTTGACGTCGGCGTTTTTCGATTTGTTCATCCAAATGATCGGCTGGGTCCACTTTGTGGTTCAAAATCTTCTCCACAGTCAGCTTATTTGCCTCAAGATCGTCTACTTCATCGAGTGGTTGATATCCATCGCGTCTCAATTTTCGATCATACACGTGCACACGATGGAACTTTTGATACCCTTCAGGAAAAAACAGCTCCAACTCATCAAATGTGAGCCAGTACAAGTGCAAATACGAACGACCAAGGAATTTGCACAAAAACTCCACAAGTCCCGTCGACTCATTGATGCGTCGTCCCACAATTTGGTCCAACTGCGGGTAGCCCACATCCTACAACAGCACAATTTCACAAATATTACGTCAAATGCACACTTTAAGCTGCAGCAGCAACGCCACTATACGTACCGCCCTTAACTGGTAGTCCAGTTGCTGTGCTTTTTTCTTCTTCTCTGCGATGATCGCTTCTTCTGTCTCCGATACATCGTCTTCCTCGATATATTTCACTTTCTTCATATTTGAGCGGCGCTTGCGACGTTGGCCATCGTTCTCGCCCTTAAGCTCCGTGTTCTCATCCCTCGCGACACTTGTAATAGCTAGACTGGTTGCAGGCTCCACAACTTTCGCTACAGTTGAGTCAACAGGACTGGGTTCAGTCATCACCACACTTGTGTCAGCAGGAGAGAGTTCAGGCTCTTCCATGGCCACATTTGAGTCTGTAGGACTTGCTTCAGGTTCATCTGCCACTGCACTTGTATCAGCAGAACTGGTCTCAGGCTCCGCAGCCTTCATCTCCTGTGTGGCTGTGTCAACAGCGGTAGGAGTCGTTGCAGGGTCCTTCTCCTCTGCACTAACAGGTGCTGCAGCTGTAAGGTGCATTACGTCAATGGAAGCAGCGTTAGATCAGGTTCAATCCTGGAGAGAACACACAGAACGCCTTCAATGGCCGATAGGAAGACCTCCGCCATTCGTTGGGCTTGAGGGAACGCACCTGGCACGGAGACACCGCTGTCCATCGTTCTTGCACTTGGACACACTAGCGAAGCAACAGCGCGGGTCTGGAGTGCACAGAGCAAGGCGGTTTGGCACGTAGGAGGCAGCAGGAGCGCGCTCTTCTGTCCGCGCTCACTCACTGTCAAACCGCGAAATGGCGCCGACTGTAGTCCTGTAGAAAGGCAGTGTGGTGCACACGAAATTGCAGAAATACCGGTAGACTTGGATTTTGTATGAGGGCGATTCATTTGAGCCAAAGTACGGCCAATGAACATGGCTACACTTTGTCAACTTGGCATGATGCATGTCAACACAAGTAACAGACAATGAGGCGAAAATGACGGTCTGGAAAGTTATCAGAACTGACTTTCTAGAGCGATATCACGGACTGATGTCAAACAATTTCTACTGCTCACTCAAAGTGCAGTCCGCGATGACAACGACGTTGATTACAGGCTCGTCGTACTGTATTACTTAAGTACTAGCGTGTATTGGTAGTCGCAGTAGCGTCCGATTACTTGACTCACCGAAAGAATGCGTCATGGCCATTACAGAATTGCGATTTTACATCAGTGAAAGCAAGCCATGTCATTTTGCCATGGTTAGATTCCTCGAGACAGGATAGGATTCTTGGCAATCACTTGCAACACTGATGGGTCTTATGCAGAAATGGTTATCAACTCACATGAGAGAAGAGATGGTCGTGTTACGCTTATATTGTTGACAACTATCTCCTTAAGCAGAAGCAGTCTCCACCAGCTTGGCGTAGATTCCGTGTTGATTGATCAATTCCTGGTGTGTGCCCTGCTCCGCGATTTTACCGCCACTCACGACACAAATTTTGTCGGCATGGCGAATCGTTGACAACCGGTGAGCGATGACAATGGTTGTCCGCCGGTGCATCGACACAACTTTATCCAGAGCCTCCTGTACGATCTTTTCACTCTCCAAATCCAGTGCGCTGGTTGCCTCGTCCAAAAGAAGGATGTTGGGATTCTTCAGCATCGCGCGAGCGATCGCAATTCGCTGCTTCTGGCCTCCAGAGAGCTGTTCACCCTTCATTCCAACCTGCGTCTCATACCCTTCTGGGAACTGCGTGATGAAATCATGCGCATTTGCCATCCTTGCCACTACTTCAATCTCCTCCATAATCGGCATCTCATCCAAACCGTACGCAATATTCTCAGCAATTGTGCCGATGAAGAGTGTTGGCTCCTGACCGACAAGTCCGATCTGGTCGCGCAGCCACCGGACGTTGAGCTGTTTCAAGTCTACACCGTCTAACAGCACCTGACCGCGAATCGGATCGTAGAACCGCTCCAGCAATGCGACACAGGTGCTCTTACCACCTCCACTTGAACCACAAAACGCCACTGTTTCGCCAGCTTCAATGGTGAGATTGTAATTCTTTAACACGGTCACCTCGGGCCGCGTTGGGTAGCGGAAGAGAACGTCTTTAAATTCAATCTTTCCTACAACCGTATCAGGACGCATACCATCCTCTTGAAACGAGTCAATCGGCAGCTGTCGATCACGAAGAGAGAGAATAACAGTTCCTGCCTCAAATGCGTTTTCCGAATCCGCAATGTACGCTACGGAAGCCCCCACAGTTTGTGACGACATGATGATCGCCATCAGCGAACGCATCAGCTGCAAAAAGGTGATCGATCCATCATCCACCAATTTTCCACCATACCAAAACACAAATGCGTACGTCGCGAAGATGATGAATGAGCTAAAGCCTACCGCCAGACCATTTACCTGTGCATCTCGTTCTCCACTTTTCATAGGTTCGGACAGCAATACCGAAAACTTCTCGCACGAAGAATTTTCCAACCCTAGTGACACAACAGTTCGGATGTTGCTAAGAACTTCTGAGGCGTGTGCACCTACTTCGGCCATATCATCAGCGAGAATACCGCTCCCGCGCCTGTTATTTGATCGGAATACGTTCCCAAGAACCAAAAACGGGATGATAGCAAGCATCACGAGCGTTAGCAGCCAACTTCCTGCCAAAAATGAGATCAGTAGCGCAGCTGCTGTCGTGAAAATGGCTTGAAAAAGTCGGCCTTGAGATTCACCGGATACCACAGCAACACGTAGGGCATCTGTCGCTAGATCAGCTGTTAATGCTCCGGTTCCGTGCTCTTTTTCATCAAAGAAGGCAATGTTTTGTCGGCAAAGTGACGAAAAATGAATTCCACGAAGTCGCGCTGTCAGTTTTTCTGCCATGTATTGGAACCCATAGCTCTGACAAGATCGTCCCACCCAAATAACGAAAGCCCCAGCAATGTAGAGACAACCGTACACGGTCACCTTGTGCGGTAAGCTTGACAAATACGATGGATCATCGTATTCCTGGTAGTTAGCATAATCCAGTGTCATGATCGCAACCAACTGACTGATGAGAACAGCAGAAGCGGGGAACGAGGCACCGTTGATCGCTGACCCAAGCATACCCATGATGAAATATCCACGTTCAGGCCTGCTGAGAGCATTGGCGTCCCAAACAGTGAATTTGTGTGGAATATCAGTGTTCTCAACAGTGCCATCCACGCCATAAGCACTAGCACACCCACTGTTTCTTGATCCATCATTTCTTATGGACCGAATGCTCCCTTTCCGAGCTAACTTTTCGTATGTTTCATCTTGCTGAATTCGCTCGACATTAGCTTCAGCGAGAGCCAACTCAACAGGTTCTGCTTCTTCTTGTGCCTTGGCTTCCTGAATCGTGTACAAGCTACGATATACACCGTAATCGATTTCCACCAGCTCATCATGCGTACCTTCCTCGACAACGTGCCCTTCTGCCAGTACGACGATTTTGTCAGCATGACGAATCGTGCTCAGTCGGTGGGCTATCGCTAGCGTCGTCACGTTCGTTTTATCCATCAGATCGTTCAAAGCTTTTTGCACCGCTAGCTCACTCTCAGCGTCCAATGCGCTAGTGGCTTCGTCCAGCACCAGAATTTTTGGTTCTCGGATAATTGCACGTGCGATCGCCACGCGCTGCTTTTGGCCTCCAGACAGCGATATGCCTTTCTCGCCAACTAATGTATCATAGTTTTGGGGTAACGACATGATGAACGTGTGCGCGTTTGCCATCGTGGCGGCTGCCATAATGTCGTCACGGGTGAAATCGCCCCGACCCGCTGCGATATTATCTCCGATGGTGGTTGCAAACAACACGGGTTCTTGCGATACCAATCCAATTTTTGAACGGAGCCATTTCACATTCAACGATCGCAAATCTCGTCCGTCAAGCAGAATAGATCCGCTGGTGGGATCATAAAATCGCTCCAGGAGGGAAATGATGGTGCTTTTGCCGCCACCGCTTGCACCCACGAATGCAACGGTCTGTCCGCTTTCAATAGTGACGCAGTAATCTCTCAAAATCGGCGCATCTAGCCGACTGGGGTACGCAAAATCCACATTCTTAACCTCAATCCGACCCGAACATGACTCAGGAACAATACCTTGGTCTTCTTGAGACGCATCAATTTGGGACTGCGTATCTAGTAGTTCGTAAAGTGCGACTGCAGCACCTTTAGCCTCGATAACAGCGGTAAGGTTTGGCGAGATCAGGCCCAAAGCCCGCATGCCCATAAGAATACCCATGAGTGACTGAAAGATTCGTTGCGGAGACGCCTCTCCTTTCCAAACTTTGGAGCCACCATACCATAGCCCAGCAGCGTACATCAGCCAGTCACAGCCACGAAACAGTCCCAGCATAAGGGCAAGCACTCTGCTCTGTTTGATGTTTCCTTTCTCAGCTTCAGCCGTGTGTTTGTTATACTTTGCAAGTGCCCGTTTCTCGGCTGTAAGCGAACTGACAGTTCGAATGGAGCCTAACGTTTCTTCTGCTATAGCACCTGCCTCTGCGTACACTTGCTGAGCATAAGTAGCTCTCGAATGCCATCTCTTCATCACGTAAGTCATTGACCAACCCATGACAGGCATGATGCACGTCATGATCAATGCGATATCCCACCCACGTGCCAAACCGATGATGTAGCCCGTCACAAACTGGCACACGTACTTGACTCCGTCGCCTAACTTTTGTCCCATGCCGTCCTTGATCTTCACGGTGTCACCGGTGATTCGACTCGATAGTTGCAGCGGATCATGGAGATCATACCATGAAATGTCCATATACAACATGTGTTTAAGGGCGTGTGCTCTGAGTGCTTTCATCTGACGCTCCGCCGAGAGCGAAAAGAGCAGATACGCCAAATAGTCCGTCACAAAGAGTCCAATAGCGATAAGGAAGTAGTCAAGTGCTGCACTGTTTAGGGTATCACGGTTGACTCCGCCGTCTCCTTGTGCAAAAGCCCCAATTGCCTTGCCAAACACCAATGCAATGCATGAGAAGAGCGCGCCGTTGACTGCCGCCATGATCACCGCAAACACGAGTAGGATGCGGTCGGAGAACGTCGCGAAGCGATAGAGATCCACAAAGGAGAAGGTGGGCGATGGTGTGGCGAGTGGAAATCCATCCTTATACTTATTCGTATCGCTAGTCGCGTCCTTGACTAAAAGCGTCACATCTGACTCATTAGATTTGCGACCTCGCGGGGTCACCAGCTGTGCGTACGGCACGTCGCTGGGGCTTGACTTGTCCGCTGGATCTGTCATAAACCGCGTCTTAAACTGTGGAGTATGAAGCACGAGGGAAATGACTGAATGATAATGACGGCCTGTACGATGCTTTGCGCTTCTTTTCTTTCTGTGACAAAGGAGACTTTTGACCTCTTTGGTGCTTGGCGTTTCTCCAACAGATCTTGAGACGGGCAGGAAGGTCTTGCAGTCAGTGATGAGTGGTCATGGACTGCAATGGCTACACCAATTTTTACAATCGAATCGATCTCGTCCATTGAAATGACGTTCTAGCAAAACACTTTGATCAGTTGGAGTGTTTTACTACATTCGTGCCAAATCCCACGTTAGTCCTGTTCATGCTATTCTCCCTTTTTGAATATTCCGGTACAACTTCTGTGGGTCGTAACAGCATACCATAAAATCATTTGAAGGGGGATGGTCCATCAAGCTAAACCTTTTGCATGTGCTGGCTTCAGGACCAACCATCACAAACACACGTGGAATACTACTCGAAATGTTTCTATTGTCATCGAGTGCCTTGTTCAACTTGCTCCAGACTTCCGGCTTAAAGGTTTTCTTGTCGGACACTGTTGTGCTGATAATGGCGATGATCGTTTCCTTAATGTTGGTTCCTCTTAGCACAGCTTCGCATATCGCCACCCCATATGCAAAAGAGTAGTCGATGCAGTCATAATGCCAGTATGGTAGTCGAGAAGATTTTGACAAGCGTTCATACCAGTCATTTTCCGCGCACACCGCTAATTCAATAGTTGGACCATGTATCTCGATGCGATCGTATCTCTGATTCGAGTACGATGGGTCGGAATTAACCACAACGTTCACCACTTGAAGAGGAGATCGTTTTGTTGAGTGGCGAATAGCTTCGTGTAAACACACTTCATATACTGAACCCCAGAATCCAGATCGGTGCTTGTACGCAAACTGGTAAAGCTCTCGCGTCCGACTTTCATCCATATACCATCCGATGCTCTTATATGCATATCCAGAATCAATCACCAATTTCCAGCGAGAAACTAACCAGTAATCGTCTTCGTTGCTTGGGTCTAAAACGTAGTGTCGCCGAACTCCACTCAATGGATCACTCGTGTATTGGCGACTTAGTTGGAGTTTTACGTCATTCGTACTCAAAACGCCAAAAATTGCTTCATTTTTGTTTTCGACATCTCCTCGATATCTGCAAAAGTCGCGGAGACTTCCACCACTGTAGAAGTATTGCTTTTTGACAAGTTTCCGTGTGTTGTTACACTTCTGGCCAAAACCCGTTGATTCCTTCCAGTCCTCCACAGTAGATTCAGCGAATTGTTGCAGATCAGCAAACTGCCATGCAGGCAGCACAACTTCAGTCGATGGTTCGACGTTGACAAACGAATCCTCCATCGAAGATGTGAGGAGTTGATATGGGAAGAACCCAAACTGATGGTCCATTTCCTTTCGAGAATAACCATCAACAAGAATCAACGCACCTTGGAACTCTTTCCTGTCGGGAAGCGAAGAAATTTTTGCAGTCGTTAGATTTATGTTTCGCGTGCAAGTGTTGCTTTCGCCATCAAGGTACACCACCGCATGTGATCCATAAAAGTCCCTCAAACGCCGAACAACCAACACTTTTCGTTTCTCAACGAAGGCTAAGTAGAAACTGACAAGCATGAGGAAACACGACTTGCCCACGCCCGCTGACCCCACAATTGCAACGCGTTTGTTCCTCTCCGACATGAGACGGATGACCAGCCCCCAAAGTATCAGCTCTTCTTTCCGCACGAAATACGACGATGGAAATCCTCCGTACCCTCTCCAAAACTCACTCAGACCTGACGTTGCAATGAGCTTCTGTTGTGTTGGTTTCTTCTGCCCCAACACATCAAATAGCCGCCTCAGCTCCTCCGTCGACACTGGAATAGCTTCAGCACCTGCAATTGCCTGTCCCAAACGTTTTCTCTTTCCGTTAATATCCGGTTCTGCATGAATATCTGAAGTTTTCGGTGGTGCTGGGACGAGGACGTGGACGACGTTGGCGACAGGATCCTTGAAGATCTCAGCCAATTGGCTCATGGAGGCCAAGTGGCCTTTATCCAGCAAGGTTTTGGCTGGCTCAACGTCTCCGTTCTCCAAGTTCTTCACTTCGGTTGGTGTGAGCCACTCGTCGTTGTCTTTCCTGGCCAGATACACGCGCAACTGAGCGGCGTTCAAGTCCCCGAAGATCTCCACAGCCTCCTTCTTGATCGTCTTCTGCAACTCCCAGACACGATCGATGCCCTTGACAATGACGGGAAACACGGTGCCGACCATCCCCACGATTAAGCACCACAACTCCAGCTCTTGAGGCTCATTCTCCTGCTCCGGTTGGTGCAGCTCTTCGTCCTCCATCGCTGCGTGAAAATACCTGGTTTGTTTTTTCAAATCATGGCGCGAAAAACCTCAGCGAGGAAGGTTTTTTAGCGTTCGTCCAGCAACAAGGTCGCTGATTGGTAGACGAAGTTGAAGCAAAAATGACCTTGTTGCTGCTGCAACAACAATGGAACACTTTGCGGTTTGCTAAACCTCGCTGATCCTTGAGTTCGTCTATTGATGTTGTCTGTGCTGGACAAGATAGCGTCTGCACGCATTGACATCGTCATCCTCAAAGGAACGTAAAACTATTAAGCTCCTCCATTGCGACCTCGGTCTCCTCGCGCTTCCCAAGGTTTTTCACCTTCACATGTTGCTGATCAATCTCTGCTCCACCCAAAATCACAGCATGAGTGCTACCATAGCGCTCAGCAGCCTGTCAAGAACACAATATGTTACAGACTTGTTCATAAACTCGTCGCAAAACAATCGAATCATCGTCACCTTCATTTGTTTCTTCATGTTGCCGCGCCCGTGGCAGAAATGCACAGTCACACCACGCTGCCGAAGCACCTGCACAGTAGTCCAAAGCAGATCGCATGTCAAAACGGGTGGGTCAAAGAAATAATACAAGTGGTTTACTTGTGCGATTCGCATAGCTTCGTGAAGCACCCTATTCGAATCATCTCCAGCAAGCACGGGAACGACCTGTCAAAGATATCCAAACAAAAAATTAGACTGTGTTACAACAATTCCACTATCTTGAATATTAAACGTACCGCAACGGATAACATCGTCTTGGTCGGCATCTCGCGAAGTAGATTCAGCCTATCAACTCCAGCCGCCCAGCCCACACAAGCTGTCGCCGGCCCTCCTAGTGACTCTGCCAACCCATCGTAGCAACCGCCAGCTAGCACCGCAATACCACCTCCAGCTGCTTCCTCCGTGTCAGCAGGTCTTTCGACAAACTCAAATACGGTGTTGCTGTAGTAATCCTGTACATGTAGAACATCCAAAATAAGGCATAGTGAGAACCTTTAGTTCCTTGATACTGGTAAGAAGCAGACGATCGTACCAGTCCTCTCACAAGACGTGAATTTTGTCGATAGCTGACACCCAAAGCGTCTAATCCACTCAATACGTCGTTGAAGCGCTGTAAGGCACAATACAATCATTAGCTTGAAGTGTTATCGAGTAGGAAAGCAAACTATTCCGTGCCGTTTTGGACTCATCAGAAAGAAAATCGCTAAGTTGCGGTGCATCAGCAATAATCTTCTGGTCGATATCACTCTTCGAGTCTAAAATCCGAAGAACACTCCCTCGTTCGAGACTGTTAACGATTCAGATATTAGAATATATCCAAATGATTGCACTTGGTACAGCAGCAAACGAACCGGTTGACGCTGTCCGATGACAAATCGTCCTTGTACTTCGAAAAGAAAAGTTCAAGTGCGGTGCGATACTTCGCCCGACTGTCGCGATAAAAAAGTTAAGTAAGTTTTCGCATCAATAGTTCCAGAGGTTTCGTAGTCACCTTTCACTGTCACCTAGAGAGTTCAATTCCAGTACAACTTTGTCCTTAATACCCAGGACACCCAACGCGTCAGCAGCCATGGCGATGACCTGAAATACCAACAACGAACCAAAGTCAACAGATCATCCAAGCCAACAAACTTGCAAAAGCAAAAAACGTACCTCTGCATCAACCGATGGACCCGAAGAGCCCACAAACTCCACACCTACATGATCAGCATAAATCATATAACTACGGTAGACGCCTAGCCAATTGAATAGTAAACTCACCGAACTGCTGGAACTCTCGGTACCTCCCGCGCTGAGGACGTTCGTACCTATACCAACGAGCGATTAGTCTAAACAACCTTAACAAACTAATAAAGCACTACCAGTACCACATACCGGAACATGCTGCCCGAATACGAGACTTTCTGGGGCAGCGAGAACAGCAAGTTGTTGCTCACCAGCGCCCGCATGATACCTAAACATACGGATCCAATCAATTCGTCATGGTTCTAGTCGCAACAAACGCCACCACATCACAAACCCGCAGTGCCTTCTGGTCTCAGCGTCACACTTTTGCCTGAGTTGTCTTTGAATGTGTACATTTCCTGCCAAATGCGAGTTTAGGTCCACATCTTCCCACCTTCCAATGCACCACACCTTCATGACGATGTCGGAGCCATCTCCCAGCGACCGCGAGAACAAATCCGTGTACTCCAACAGCGGCATCTGGATCTGTACGAAACAACTTTCAGTCTAAAACCAATACAGTATCCTACTCCAACTGAAGTATGACGCACCGATCGGAATCCGTAGCACTCAACTGTACGTTGGAGCGTGTCGAGCACCTCGCGATGCTGCTGCGAGTCGTCCGCCAGCAAGTCCCTCGTGCCTCTCACGCGGCTAATAGCCTTCGCCTTCGCCGCGACTGTCAGCCAGCGACGCGTCTCGCTCGTCCTCAACCCCAGCATCGCCATGCAATATGATGAAATGCTGTTACGACAAAGTCATATCTCTGTCATATAACATTCATATCATTTTAACGAATCACCAGCACATTAATTATATTTTTAACGAATCACAGCGCACAGGACCCATCTGCTGGCTAACACCCAAAGAGCCGCGAGAACGATGGAGGCAACACCGGACGCTGCCAGCCCGTCCAAGGCGCCCGCATCTCTCATCGACGCCAAGCTGGTGCGCCACACACGTCGCTGCAATGGACGTGAAGTCTGCTCGTGCATGTTGCGCGTGGAAAGCGCCTATTTCCAGATGAATTTGGCTGGGAAAGCCGTGTCCAAGAAGCGGCAAGCGGACAGCAATGTTGTTGCAAACAAAACGAAGGGCAAGACGCACAATTACCGGAAGGTGACCAACATTGAGCAGCTTAACTACGAGCTCAAACTGTATATTGCAGCGTTCTTGCCGCCTATTGCACTCGGAAACCTTGGGGTGGTGCGTGTGGAGAAAATAAAGGCTGTTTCTTGCATTGCTGACATGTACTGTGGCCTGTGAACAGACCAACAAGAAGCTCAAGCGAGACGTGGAAACCATGGCCAAGCTGGCGACGGGACAGTTTTTGGCGGAGGCGCCACGGGACAAACTGCTCAAGCAGGAGAAGCCCAGAGCGAAAGAGTCGTGGTCGCACTTCATGCACAAACAAATGGCGTGCGTACACAAACTCTTCGTCTACTACACCGGCTACAAGACGGGGCCGATGAGGCAACAGTTCCCTCTCTGGGCGTTCGGCATCGTCTACGTGGACCCTAATGAGCCCCACCGAGTCATTTTGCCAAACACATGGTCGTTCCATGGACACAATCCTTGGGTTCGACGGCGCGGCAATGGGAAGGATGGAGAATGGCAGCTGATGAAGAAATACGCGGCGAATAAAGCACCAAGTGATTTCTTGCGGCATGTGAAAACGTGGGCGATCTCGATACAACCAGGATCTATGCTAGCGATTGCAGTAAGTTACTACAGTACTTTGAAGTATTCACTATGGATTTATGCTAATAGTGCCTCTGTGTTGATGAATAGTACCAAAATGCTGGCTCAATCGAGCCTGCGTGGTGGGAGGCGCAAGCGTGGTATATATGGCGTGGTGACGGCAAGCAATGTGAGCAATTGTTATTTAAGTTCTGCGAGATGTAGGGACCTAACACTTCTTTGATATGAGTATGCAGACCCTGCGACGGTGTACGACCCCGAGACAGAAACCCGCATACAAGTCCATCCAGACGACCTACTGGAGCACTTTCACGTGAGTTTTATCGTACATCACACTGAAGTAAACTGGGACGCGACTAACAATCTTACTGTATGCAGGCACACCCGTTGCACGTTATTGACGTGTCAACCAAGCCCGGAGCAGTATGCCGACGATGCACTCAGCAGAACAGGACGTTCAAATACTGTCACGTAGATAAAGGTCATCCAATGTTGTAACCCAGAGGTTCCTGGCAGGATGACATTGCCGAATCGGAAAAGTCAAGTGTGCGCTAGATAAGCTCTCTTTAGTTCGCTTGACATAAGACGCTCAATCGATTCACAACTGCACATTGACCTCATAACATCTGTCTATTCACCGTTACCTAAAAAATAAAAACTGCACCAGTGGATCAAACTACACAGCAATGACAGGTTGTCTACGTGGTCCCGCGATTTTCGACAGTCCAACCTTAAACAGACTCTTCTTCTCCTTGGCATTACCACGTCGGAAGCGCAGCACAAGTGGACGCTTCGCGTCGTTCAGAGCCCACAACGTATGCTTCAGACCAGCATGCTCGATATTGGCATTACCAATTGCAACAAGGCAGTCTCCCGGGTTTACCGCTGCCGTTTGGCCCTGGCTGCGGCGCACAATAAGACGTGGAGATCTCCTCAAGCTGTCAATTTTAGGAGCCTGCAACCAAAACCAGAGATACGTTAGTGGTGCCACAGTATCAACAGCAATACTCGAATCATACCAGCTTAAGTCCAAGAGGTCCCTTGCGACTAATAGTGATTTCATACTCGTTCGCCTTGGCAGTCCTTAGTGTCGACACACTGACGACACCCATTGCCACGATCTTGTACACACCAGTAATACTGGTGACAGCTGGATGCTCAGCAACCTCCTGCGCCGTAATAGTCTCATCAGCTGAAAACTCGGTCTCTTCTTCTTCATCTTCTTCAACCATTGCTTCCTGCACGGTTTCGGCAATTTCCCGTGCTCGACTATAACATGATATTCATATATGAGTACACCAATCCAATGTAAATGAGTAAATACTGAGACGTACGTTGTCGATCCTCTTCGCAGCATATCCGTGGCCTTGTCCGACTTCGGTGCTGGTCTACAGAGAAAAGTGTCACGGCGCCCGTTAGTACATGTACAACATCATTCCTGCCGCCAGCACTACTCACCTAGCCGAGCTCGGTAGTTTCTTCGATTTCTTCGATGCTCGAGAGCTTTCGAGCTCTTTCAGAACCAAGTTGTTGACGCTACCCATCGACACTGTAGTTCCAGTGTCCAGATTCTTGACACACAAGTTGCTTTCAGCAACCGAAGCCGGTAGCTGAATAGGCGTAGGCTCGTATTTCTCGTAAACGATACGATACAGCGACGGACGGTCCAGCGTTTCCACATCCAATGTGATCGTGCCCACATCCCCTGGAGGAATACTAAACGTTTTGGAAACTTGAAGCCACAGTGCAACGTCCGAGTTCATGTCGACAACACGGATGCGGTCCAATGGGCTGTGTCCAGCAGGGGCCTGGAAAGTAATCTTCAGAGGCTTGCCAAGATCGCAGTTCTACAAACAGCAAACCATCACAATCAGCTCAAGAGTTCTTGAAAGTTCCACAAAACTCATTTACATACCGATTTGCACTTGACGCTATAGCCAGCTCTCTCAGCTTGGCGACGAAAGTATGTCCAGGCTGCACACACATTTTGCTCATGCTGCAACTGCTCTGTGTGTTGCAATAGACTTTTCGCACGCGCTACCTTGGGAATGTTGAAGTCTTCAGGGCCGTATCCGTACGGGTTGAATTCAACACGAGCTCCTCTGCGGATAAGTTCAGCAGCTACCTCATCAGCTCCACTGGCGCTGAAATCAAACAAACACGAAATAGTCAGTCTACAGCATTCCATCCAAGCAACGCTCCCGTCGTTGCACGTACCAAGCGTAATGGAGACAGCTCCAGCCTAACTGGTCCTTGTGATTCATATCACAGCCCGCGTCCAGCAGAATAATTACGATGTGTAGACGCGCGTCGGTGTCGCACTTGCTTGCCAGCATGACGAGGTTGCGTTGGCGGTTGTCCAAGTACTGCACCTGCACTCCTCGTTCAATCGCGACCTTGACCCCCTCTACGGATCCCGTGCGAATGGCATGCAGCAGCGTCTGTAGCAACGCCGCCTTCATGAGACGCGTGAGGTGCGTGTTCCCCTGCATGGCTCGCACGCGCCAACTCTTGGAGGCCAATGGGACGAACGGACGGCGAGTGATGGAGCTGGACTCGGCACTTCTCGCAGTCGCAGGACGTGCCGTCGGAGCTCGTTTCTGCTCTTCCTTGAGGTCGTCGCTGGGCGTTTCCAGCTCCGGTTCGTCCTCGGTCTTGGCTGTGGGCTTCTCCACCTCGCTGTTGGTCCTTTCCTTCAAGCTTTCGGTCTTGTCGCTCTCCTTTTCCGCTTCTTCCGGCTCGATCTCGGCTTCTACGCTCTCGATCGAGGTGCAATCCTGCTCGTCTCCGCTCGTGTCCTCGGTGGTTTCCTGCTCCACGGCCGAGTCGTAAGCGGTAGTGGCCGACTCGTCGCTCGTGCTTCGGCAGGTGTCGACGATGGTCATCCTGGCGTCAGACGCAGCATGTGGCGAGATCTCGGACGGTGAGGAAGCCATCGACAGCAGCTTTCACCCTCCGAACCTGGTCTCGTAGGCGCCTGGAGAACTTTAGCGCCACCTGGTCGACGCACGGAAGACTGGGGACTGCCGGCCAAGCAACGGATCAAATTTTTGTTCGGTTTCCAAGCCAGAGCACTTGACCCAGCTGGCGTCGTGGAACTGTGCCAAAAACTGACGAAATGAATTGGATACAACTTGTCGTTTACGTGTGGATGTATGGAAAAACAACCTATCATAATGCACATGAGCGCATTTTGCAAGATTTTGCTGCACAGATCAAGGCTGGGCGGCACCAAGGTCGGGCTGGGCTGCCCCACCGATACCATGATTCATGGTATCGGTCATGGTCCATGATCGGATCACCTTGAAGCCTCAAGAGAAAGCTGTGCATGAAGGGTTTCATGCAGCATCCCTATGGAGAAACTCCTCCATTGAGGAAACGATAAACGTTATGTGACTTTCGAGCTATTTGCAGTTTCGCCCATACTTGGTGTGTTCGCAATCCGCATTTGCAGTTTCGCCCATACTTCGTGTGTTCGCAATCCGCCCCACTAAAAATGCGGATCAGACAGTGAGGGTGGCGATGCTGAGCAGCAAGATATTCTCCACCTCTTGTCAATTTACTTGTCAATTTGCTTGGTCTCACCCATCGGCAGCGGAGTAATAATGTACATGTACATCGACAACAACCGCTGCCACTCCAACATCGCCTGCCAACCTGACAGCCTCGAGCCAAAACTGGTGGTAAAACTGGCGACTGTCAAGACTGGTGAGCATGTGAGTGACCCCACTAAGTACGTGCTGCACTGCGCGCTTGACAAAACGGATCTGGAGTGGGCTGTTGAACGACGGTACTCGGAGTTTCGAGCGCTACAGAAGGTGCTGCACAGGTTCTTCTTACGCCTCTGGAGTGGGCTGTTGAACGACGGTATTCGGAGTTTCGAGCGCTACAGAAGGTGCTGCACAGGTTCTTCTTACGCCGTGGAGGCGGTGCTCGCTCGCAGTGCTTTGGCTGCATGTGGTTCGCCCAAACGTTGCGTAGCTACTGGTTCCCGAGACGCCACCTCCTGCATTCTCGCTCTCGAGACGTGATCAACCAGCGCCGCATCGACCTTCATCAGTTCATGCTGATGCTGTCATCACACACGTTCTCGGCGGTGCCGAAATGCACCTCCTGCGCCAAGACCATTTTCCCAATTGTCCGCGACTTCGTCCTGCGAGATGTAATCCTTCCTGCCAACGTAAGCTTCGATACGCTAGAGCGCGCTGTGCAACCGGAAAATTTCTCTCCTGTCTCGGATCCCAGCAAAAGCAAACTGGAGTTTCGTAAGGAACACTCGGTGTGGAAAGTGCTGCAGATGGAGAAACCCGTCTTCTCCAAGCTGAGCGACTACATGTACTAGCAACAACAGCAATTGACAGCCAAAACACCCGTATCGTAGGGAATTGATAGAACTCATTGGGATATACAAAACTTATCAAATACTACAGTAGACTGAGGAGACAACATTGCCATCACTCTGACTCACTTCAACTTGGAGAAAATGACAAAAGAAGCATAGATGCTGTGCTTTTAAGTTCATTGTTGTTGAGGAGGAGACAACATTGTTGCCATCACTCTGACTCACTTCAACTTGGAGAAAAATGACAAAAGAAGCATAGATGCTGTGCTTTTAAGTTCATTGTTGTGACAGTAGATGTATGTGTGTATATCATTATTTTCATATGTTCATACCTCTTTTGTCATTTTCCCAATCAAGACAACCATGTTGATCCCCGTGTTCTCGTCCTTGTCATCCGCCACGACCGATGCGCAGTGTTCACTCCTACAGCGTTTGAGTACCTTAGGTCTCGTGTATGCAAATCTGCCACTGCACCAGCTACGCGAACTGGCGCCTCTCGTGCCCGCTTTCAGCACGGAACCGCGTGAATTGGCGCTCAAGGCTTCGCTACTGGATGCTCGCACGCTGTTGGGTCCGTTCTCTGCTGACATGCTGGAGCCGTTGGCCGCGTGGTTGGACCAAGGCATCGAAAAGGTTTTGGTGGATGCTGTGTCGAGTGAAGACGCGGAGTTGGAGCGTGTAGCCATCGCAGTGTCGGAGCTGCCAGCTAATCGAGTGGCGCTGCGTATTCCCGTGCCGTCGCTGCACACCAACGAGGCTGTCCAGCTCCAGCAGAAGCTGGCGAGATTGACAGACGTGGCTTGTGGTGTGGTGTTCGTCATTGACTCGCCGCTGACACAGGAGGATGGCTTTGAAGCGTTGTTCACGAGTCTGCAGGTGTTGAGAAAGAGTGTGGACGACAATTTCCTCTTTGCTGTCGAGATGAGTGCAGGAAATGCTGATCTGGCGGTGACCAGAATTCAAGAGTTGCACCACAGAAACATTTACGTCGTGGCACCTGGTTATTGTGCTGGAGAAGGAGAAGACGTTGCTGCTGTGGTCGAGGGAGAAGCGGTGGTGGATGCGGCGTTGGCGTTCGTGAAGTGTCTGCGTACTGACCGCCCTGATGGGCTGTTTACCACGGTGGTGGCTGATGAAGCTGGTGTCGCATTAGGACTGGTGTACTCGAGTGCGGAAAGCATCATCGCTGCAGTGTCTAGTGGTCGTGGTGTTTACTACTCGAGGTCACGTGGTGGGCTCTGGAAGAAGGGAGAGAGCAGTGGCAACGCGCAGAAGCTTATCAAGATCGATATGGACTGCGACAGTGATGCTCTGCGTTTTACGGTGAACCAAACGGGTGCCGGCTTCTGTCACCTCAATACTCGCACGTGCTGGGGTCACGACGGCGGCTTTCGTGCCCTGGAGAGTATGCTCTTTAGTCGCTATGAACATGCCCCTGCTGGATCGTACACCAAGAGGCTGTTTGACGACGCAGAGCTGTTGCGAAACAAGCTTGTGGAGGAGGCTCAGGAGCTTGCTGAAGCAGAGTCTGTCCCTGACGTGGCTGGTGAGGCCGCCGATGTCATGTATTTCGCCATGGTGCGCTGCGTGGCAGCAGGCTGCAAGCTCAGCGACGTCGAGGTACGATGACTTGTTTGTTTTGTCCTGGTGGTCTTTCGTAGGGCTCTAACGTATTCTGGTGACGTTATGCTTCGCACAGAAAATGCTCGACAAGCGGGCATTAAAGGTCAAGCGACGACCGGGCAACTCGAAGGCGTACCGAATCTCGGCTGCCAATAAGATTCTGAACAGCAAGGGCATGACCAGTGGCTCGGCATCTGCAGCGTCGGCTTCTGCTGTCAGCGAGCAAAGCTAGAAAAGTAGCAGCAGAACACCCCTAGAAGTCACCCAACTCTTCTACCAGAGTAGGCAGACCCATGCGAAGCGGCAGTAGAGTGAAGCGATCGCAGCTAAACAGCAGAAACACTCTTGGTAGTATTTCCTTCATGTTTGACATATGAGGCGACTAGAGCAGCCTCTGTAACACCGCACTCCATCTCCCACTTCCCACATAACTCTGCTGGTAAGTCAGGAAATCCGCAGTGGATTGACAGAAGCCTCAACCAGTCTACTCGTCGTCTTCGTCATCGGCGTGGGCGTCTTCCTCGTCCTCCTCTTCTTCTTCCTCTTCCTCCTCTTCTTCCTCTTCCTCAGCGAACTTGGACCAGTCGATGTGGTGATACAGACGCTAAGGATCCACAAAACAATAAAACATGGTCAGCACCACCAGAATGACAAGTGTCCCAACTTTGCTTCTCCAATGAAAATGCAACTTACGCCGCGGTTGTTGGCCTCCCAGATGTAGTTGGTGGCTGAGCCGTAGACGCCCTCCACCACCAGCGCAGCGATCAGCACCGTGGTCACGTACACGGGTGTGCTCTTCATGAAGACCTTGTAGGCGCCGTCCAACGCGCCCTTGCCGTTCACAGACGAGCGCTTGGTGGACGCCATGCGGGCGCCCTGCTTGGCCTGCGTGGCCACCTGGCGGATCGTTCGGCTCAGCATAGTGTAGATTGCGGTGGGGACTCGACTGTGCGCCTTCTTTAGCTCTGTAGCAATGGAGGGGGCGAGTCTGCGGTTCGCAGAGCTCTACGCTTCAAGCAACCTTCAAACGACATAATGTCCGTTTCGGCCAGTACCGTACTTTGTGTATTAATATCCGCTCACTTCAAGGTTGTGTACTCTACATGACGTGGCACTAGACAACATGCAAGCCGTGCTGAGTCGCGTGCACCGCATCGTGGTCCCAGAGGAGCCCGAGGCGGCAGCCCCTCTCGTCGGCATCTCCGTCTCCTCCCCGTCGATCCCCCTGTCTCCCACGTCTCCCAAGAACGCGCCAGTTGCTGTCCAAGCCGCCGTCTCGTCTCAAGTTAAAGCGGAGATCGAGTTGGCCGTCGAGCGACTGCAGTTCGCGACGCTATTGGGCGAGCGCAAGAAGGCGGTGAATGCTCTTCAACTGTTGGCTCAGAAGTTTGACGCAAGTCGCAGTCCAGGCGGTCGGAGAAACAGTTCCGTCGAACCTACAGTTGAAGAGCAAGAGCTTGGAGACGCTGCTGTACCCGCTGTACTGGCGGCTTTAGTGTCTGATCCTAGAGATACTGAGCTCATGGAGGCCATGCTCGAGTTTCTGCAGGCAATTGTGAGTCGCGCGCCTTCTGCAGCACTTTTACTATTGAATCAGCCACAACAGAACGCTGTTCATACTACGTGGGGAATGCAGACGTGTCTTACACTGCTACAAGACCCGTCACCATGGATTCGAGGTCCTGCTATTGCTCTTGTGAGAGCTCTGCAAGATGCACAGCCGAGTGCATTCGCCAAGTCGGTTCTGGAATGCAAAGAGGGACTACGGAGGCTTTTGGAGGTTGTGGAAGACCGACGGGAACATATTCGCGATGCGGCACTAGCGGTGCTTGGACAATTGACGGGACGAGATAAGAATGCCCAGCAATTTCTGGCTTTTGAAGAAGGTTTTGCGAGGTTGTTCCAGATTATGGAGGTGGAGGGCTTGACGGAGACTGGAGTGAGTCCTGC
Source organism: Phytophthora megakarya (assembly GCA_002215365.1). Classification (NCBI taxonomy): domain Eukaryota; phylum Oomycota; class Peronosporomycetes; order Peronosporales; family Peronosporaceae; genus Phytophthora; species Phytophthora megakarya. The sequence goes on from NBNE01000005.1 coordinate 62,678, forward strand.
TAGCAGTGTCATTGCAGATTGCTTACAGATTGTCAACAATATGGTGAGAGATAATCTCATGACACAGACGCTGTTTCTTGAGATGCCGTATTTGGAGACACATGTGCCGAGGATTTTGAGACTGCCAGGGGTTGATGGTAGAGACGAAGAGGAAGATGCTGCAGCACTAGGCAGAAGAAAACGCGTACTGAAATTGGGATTACAGCTAGTGCGTTTTCTAGTGGCTGGAATGTATGAAGGAGCGAAAGAGTCGTTGCTCGATGAAATAGCACAACGCGATCGTGCTAGAAAATATCAGGAGCTCGCGAGGATACAGAGTCTGGTGGCTCGACAAGAAGCCCTCATGGGCGCTGTGGGAGAGTTGGTTTGCTGTCGCAGTGATGCGCTAACAGATTTGCGATTGCAGGCGCTGGACCTCTTACGACTTGTTACTGAGCACAATGGTGGCGCTCAAATGATTTTGGTGAACATGTACGCGGCACCATCCGGACGTAATGTTCTTGCAGAACTTGTGAATCTCGATGTGGGCAATGAAAGTGATGAATCACCTGTAGCTGCTGCGACGTCGGCGCTTTTAGATGCACTTTTTCAAGAAAATGAGGGTGCACGAATGGCTGTTCTTCAGCATATCCAGACGCCACCCCCACCGCCAATTTCCGCTGGTGGGGACAACATGGACAGTAGTTATGATACTTTTTCAGTTCCTCATTCGGCTGGACTAGTTTTACTGGATGCATTCGTTGTGAACACGGACTATATTGACCAGTGCAGTGATAGTGCAGATGTTGAAACGTTGAATACCAAACTGGTAATGGCGTGGAAAGCAAGTCATCGACTATCCAGTCTGCTAGTCGATAGCTCGTACTGCAAGGTACTAGCACTTCGAGTTCCTTCGGAGTACAATGATTCACAGGCACGTGCAGTTGCTGGCGGACTTTTCCTTTCGCGGTGCCTCCGATTGTTACGATCAGCGTCAGAGGAAGAGTTGAGTCCTGCAGTCCAGTCTATTGTGTTCCAGTCCAAACTGTCGGTTCTGTTATTGCTGATTCGGTGGTGTCACGGATGCCCCAAGGCTGTTCGTGAGATTGTGGGTTCGGTGACTAACTTGTCGGTGCTTGTGGATACCCTCGCGAAAAAGCAAATGTATACTTCACAGCGATCCATAACTGAGATGACACAGCTGCGGGGTTTGATTGCTCTACTACTTGGCTGTTGCTTGGAATATCTGTGCGAAGATGATGAACAGCAAGCATTAAAAATCGCGACCACTTCAGTAACAGCAGCAGCTGAAGAAGAACCAGGATTGCAAATGACTCGGGATCAGCTTCTTCAAATGATCAGTAAACGTGTGGGTCTTGAACAGTTCACGGATGCCTTAGTTCAGTTTCAGCAAACCCCCGCAGTTCTAGCATGTGCCCAAGGTAGCAAGAGCCTCAGCTCACGTTCGTTACTCGCGTACCGCGCAGCCTACGACATTAGTGATGCTGGCGCTAGGGATGAAAGTTCGAGTGAAGAAGACGAGGCCCATTATCTGTTCCTGCTTTACGAACGAGCGTTCACGATCTTTTACCGAGAAATGGCAGAACAGATTCAGAAGCGCGTCATCGCAATTTATACTGGAGTCGATGGTGGATCTTCAAATGCCTCTGGTGTGGATTCAGGTGCTCCGAATGCGATGGGTGCCTATCAGGATCTTATTCGAATGCAGGATAAACAAATCCACGATCTGCAACGCCAGATTGAGCAACTAAAGCAGCGCGAGGTGAACCAGGGAGGCGAGCGAAAAGAATTTCCTACCCCTGACCGAAGACAAGAACAACAATTTTCAGAGCAGCTTTCTGCACAGCGCGAGAAATTCGAGCGAGAAAAACAAAATTTGGAGAGCCAAATCAAGAGTATGTCTGAGTCGGCGCAAGAGATGGAGACTCGCGTGAATGGCCTCACAGTGGCTTATGAGCAACTTGAACAGGAGCACCAACAACGAGGACAGGAACTGTCAAACTCTCGTTCTAGGTATGAAGGAATGCAATCGTTCACGCCTGCCAATATTGTGAATGAACAACTTGCAGCATTGCAGGCCGAATTAGATGTAGAACGAGAAACTAATCGACGTCTGCAGACTGAGGCAGCAGCAGCAAAAGGAGTCGCAGCGAGTCAGACTCTCCGCGAGAAGAACGATGCTGAGTTGGCAAGTGCTCGACTTTTGAAGCAGCTGGAAGAACTTCGTGTAGAAAGCGAACGTAAGGACGAACAACTCTCCGAATGCAATCAAATGCTTGAGACTCTTACTGAGGGTCAAGCATTAGTCAAAAGCGACAACGAAAAGCTCAAGGCGCAACTATCAGAAGCGTTATCAAGATATAGCGAAGGGGGTAAGGCTGAGTTTAAAAGTGTCGTCGACGGGTTAATGGAGAGCAAGGCACATTTAGAGCGCCGTGTTCAGGAACTGGAGGCTGCCGCTCGTGTCGCCTACGAGAAAGACCAAGAGGTTCTCCGACAACGAATTCAAGAGGTGGAGCAGGCACGCCAAGCGAGTCCTCCACTCAACGAGGAGCCCAATGCAGCAGTTACCAACGACAATGACGGACGACAAGAGGTAAATACTGATGATCATCGTTTAAAGGAGCTTGTGTCTACTCAACTCGAAGAACTGAAGGAGTTGCGTGCTCTTGTCATTGAAATGGAATCAGTAGCAAAGGAGCGAGAAGCCAAGGTACAGCAGGCGGCATTCCTGCAGGAGTTAGTGGCAGGATACAACGTTAAGTCGCGGCGTGACAAAGAAAAATTCGACGCTACCATACGTGAGCTAGAGGACGAGCTAGCCCGTGCATTCCTAGAGAAGAAGGATGCTGGGCGCAAGGCAAAGGCGGCTGTTAAAGAACTCGAGAACGAGGTGGCACGTTTGTTCCTAGCTAAAGTCGAGCTGGAGAAGGAACTGGTATCTCATCAACACGGTAATAGCTTCAATCACATCGGAAACGGAAGTGTGAATGGAGCATTGAGGCGGTCCGTCGAGTCAGACAACAGCAGTGAATCGACTGTCGATGATCTACTCGTGCTGGTGGCAAGCTTAGAGATTCAATGTTCTGTTCTACGCGAGAGTTTGAAGGATGCTCAGGGTGAAGATGCCGTTGCAGTCGCAGTAGAATTATCCAGACAACGCGGAGCTGTAGTCTCCGTTTAAACTCAATACCCCAACAACACTAACTACATGTAGCAACGTAAGCCTTACCATTAACATTTAATCCTTCCACCTTCTCCAGAAAAACACAAAAATCACGAGTGCTCCGTAGACAGCAGCCGTCAACTTCGTGTTGAAGCCCGACAGCACGGAGATTGGGTTATCGACAACATGAATGTGGCTACCTCCACTAGTATGTGTATCGCACGTCGCACGACACGCACCGCAAGGACATTGTTTGTCGTCGGTAGCCTTGGACGCAATAGATTCCAGTAACTGTGCTTGTGTCGGCAGAGAATCACGAATGTCCACAACTTCGGAATAGTTGGAGCACTTCAACACATCGTGATCGAATGACTTGTCCTCACTGGCATTAAACTGCATCGTGATAAATTCTCCATGGCCCACAGCACCAACCTGCATCTGGTAGTTCAGAAACCCCAACGAGGACTTCATAGCTGCTGCCATGGACGCCATTGCCGTGTTCTTGCAAGAGTCAAAAACTGAACATGTGAAGTTCTTGGCTAGTGCCACATTTAGCTCCAAAACCTTCACTTTGTCCTTGCCCGTCATGGGATCCGGTCGGTAATTGATACTTGGCCACTTGTGAGCCATCTGCATGAACTGATCCTGCTCAGGAGAACACACCAGTCCACACCACAAGTTCATGAGGTTGGCAGCACAGGCGTCACAGCCACCTGCACTGTTCTTGGCGAAAACACTTGCCACCAACTTGAAGTTCTCCGCCATTGCTTGATTCTGTTGCCAAGAGCAGCACGCGTCGTCCTTATAAGCTGGACATTGAATGGCGAATTGGTCGCAATGGGGACCTGCAGTCATGCCATCTCGACGACAAACACAGGCTCCGTTGATACACTGTCCTTTGCCGTTGCAGTCGGTGGCGTTAGTACAACGTCCGCCACCGACTACACTCGGCCAGCCGTCTCCTCTCATTGGCTGCGGCTCCACAGGCTCCTTGTGCGCCTCGGGGATGCACGCGTCGTAGTCCGGTACGTTGTCAGGGTTGACGCACGTCTGTGTCATGATACACTTGGCTTGGACAGGCACAGAGGCCGTCACTAGGAGCAGGAAGAGGAGGGGGAGCAACATCTTCAAAATGTGATTGACATGGCTACTTCAAGGTTGAATGTTGCGCGAAGGTTGTCTATAGTATGTAGCCATCCATGCCTCGCCAGTCATTACCATGGCGATCAAGAAGCAGGAGTTCTTGGGCGCTGTGACGCTCGTGAGTTTCTCGTCGGATGGTTCTCTGCTTTACGTGGGCGTAGGACCAACGGTTTTCCTGTATGCCACTGCGACTGGTGAGCTCTTGGGAGAACATGAAGTATTGACACGAGGCATTCTCCACGGCTGTGACATCGTCCGAGTTCTTGGCTCTGACGCCACAAAGGAATCGTTTTCGGGCGCTTATTACGGACAAAAGCGTGTGGCATGTTTTCAGAATCTGCCACCGAATCCTGCAGCTGCTCGTGAGCTTGAGACTCTAACGGTGTTGGGAACACCAAAAGTGTTTTGCGACTGGGTGTTCGACGTGCAACTGCTGACAAAGGAGAGCAGCAAATTGCTGGCTGCAGTTGGACTGGCTCACAATTTCGTGCAGATATGGGACCCTGTTGCTAAGGATGTTTTGCACAGTGTGCAATGTGCTGAGCGCTGCATTCTGTACGCGTTGGCATTCCATGGGCGATCACTGGACGAGCTTGTGGTTGCTTCAGGAACCGTTTTCCAGCAGATTTTGCTGTGGAACCCGATGGAGAATGGAGGTGATGCGATGAACGCTGCTGTTGAGCCGACTCAACGGTTGCATGCTCATGATGGTGTGCTGTTCAAGTTGGCGTGGTCGTCGGATTCTCGCTCGTTGGCATCCGTCTCGGACGATCGGACAGTACAATTGTGGTCGAATAATGGAAAAACGACGAAGCAACAACTGCACTTGACAAGGACAGCAACCCGTGCAGAACTGCTTGCGACCGAGTATTCTCCTGTGTTCCGAGCCTGGGGTCACACGGCTCGCATTTGGGATGTTTCTTTCTGGGATGGTGGTGTGGTAACGGCGAGTGAAGATGGTCTTTGTAAGCTGTGGAGGCTAGATGGCAAATGTGTAGCCACGTTGCAAGGCCACATGGGTAGACATGTTTGGCGCGCAGCCGTCCACCCGGCACAACAAATAGTAGCAACGGGAGGTGGTGATGGTGCTGTAAAACTATGGGATATCGCACACCAGCTTCTGTCCTCGCCCGATGCAACAGAAACCTGTAAGACTGTTCGTGTCCCTATTTCGGCACCATGTGCTCCACCAAAGAAGAAGAAGGGTGGTCCATCTTCGCACAGTGTACGTAACATCGTGCTCAGCGCTTTGGACAACGGTAATACTGCATTCGTTGCCTCGGAGCACGGCGAGGTTTTTCGTCTGGACCTGTCCTCACTCACGACAGAGCTCTTCTTTACAATCCCTCCAATTAACGGCAATCCCAGTCAGAACCGAACCGGAGGTTTGTCGACATTCACAATTGATTGTACTGGGCGCTACTTGCTGCTCGGCGAAATTACGGGTCGTGTGTGTATTGTTGAAGCATCCACGGGAACTCTGCTGTACACATGGACTACCCAAGCAAATGTACGAGTCATGAAAATTTGGTGGGAACAAGAAGACGCTCTATTCGTTAGCAGTGCTAGTGGTGTCCTCACTGAATGGAAGCCAACCATTACAGTTGCCAATGAACTGTCGATCACTGTCGATGTCGTGGCAACATTTAAGATTCCTGCCAAAAGCTCAACATCTTCAATCCTGGTGCTAGACCGGTTGACGAAGACCAGGAATATCGTTGGAGGTGACGGGCATGGCAATGTATACCTGTTCCACCGTTCACTCATTCCTGCGGAGAATGACAACCAGTCCAACATGGTGTGCTCCCCAACTCTCGTGCTAAAAGGTGTCCATGGGCGCGAATTGGTGGCGTCACTACTGCTTTCCGAAGATTATTACGATACTCAAACCTGCACAGTCTTGCTGTCTGGAGGCCACGATGGATACATCTGCTCGTATGCGTTAGAAGAAAATACCAATGGAGCATTGACAGCTGAACTAGTGGGTCGCGAGTCTATCCGAGGTATCTCCACTGTCAAGCAGCTTTGGTGGAGCCAAGGTTCATCCTCCGGCAACAGGAAGCGCGATCTCATGGTATTTGGTTTTCACGCGGCACAAGCTATTCTGCATAATTTTACCGCTCAATATCGAGTATTCAACGTGGAATGCGGAGGTTGGCGCCGTCCGCATGCGCTTTTCACCAGAGCGGGTGAGAAAGACTCTGCGTTGCCCTCACATACATTTGTGTTTACTCCCCCAACAACACAAAAGCAGCAGGTTGACATCAAGGTGCATTCTACTCTTTTGAACGAGCCCGATACTGGTGAGACTTCTATACATTTCTCCCGATGCTCAATACACGATCATCATCACGGTCGCATGACAACATGCGCGGCTTTCCTCGGAAGCGAGCGTTTGATTACGGCGGCAGAAGACAACAGTCTTATGCTTCATCGCCGTGGTGCCTCCATCGGCCAAAAGAAGAGTGCAAACTTGCGTTGGCGAAGTGTGGCCACAGGTATTGCCCATACGACCACTGTTCGTGCACTCACAATGTTCCAACGCAAGAACTCTGATGGCGTAGAGGAACATTTTGTCCTCTCAGGTGGTGGCAAACAGCGCTTAAATGTATGGCTAGTTCGTGGAGAAAGCGACTTGCTTCGCCATGTCTGTGGTCAAGAACGTGCTGAGGCATCACAGGATCATCGTATCCTCGGACTTGCTACGTTTGCAGTGCCCTTTGCTTTGAACACGTATCGACTCGTGGCCGCTTGCAACTCGGAGGGATCGACCCAACTGTTGCTTCTGGACATGAATCATTGCAAGCTTTTCGAGCTAGGTGACTGCCGGTCTGTCTCGAGAAAGCCAATCTTGTCTTGCGTTGGTTTTCAGGATGGTCATAATGAAACAGTAGTTGCTGGACTAGCAGTTGGCTCTACTGATGGTTTGGTGACGCTGTGGGACCTAAGCACGTTGTTGAAGGCGATTGCTTCTCTTCTTCAAGACAATGAGGATGTGGGAGTGTTCAAGGACACGCTACAAGATCTGATTAGTAACTTGGAGCCAAGTGGCAACTACTTGGCACACGATATGGGCGCGAACTGCATCAACCTTGTCTCTTGTTCGAAGAGCAACGAAGAAGGAAGCTTGGACGTGACACTTATCAGCGGTGGAGACGACCAGAATTTGACTCTGCGTGAACTCCGTTTTCCAGCATGTCAAATGCTGTCGGAAGCTCGAATGGTAAACGCCAGCGGCTCAGCTATCAAAACTGTTGCGTGTGTGAATGCTGAGGTCGTTTTTGCCGCCGGATACGACCAACGTGTGAGCAAATGGAGTATTCGTCGCAACAAGAGCGGCACTGAGCTAGAATGGCAAGGTGCTGCTTTCTGCGAATGTGCAGACATCGCTGATCTCGCAATTCGACAAACGCCAACTGGAATGGCTGATGAAGTGGTGGTTGTCGGCCAAGGTCTGCAAATGATACAATTCCAACGCGAATAGAGCAGCTAGCGAATGTTTAGCTCGTTAGTACAACATAGACGAGTGAATAGAATTTCATGCATTTTTCTGGGGTTTTGCTCCTTAGGAAATATCCACATCGCCAACTTTAGAAGAATGGACCACGTGCAGCAGCAAATACTTCTTGTCGCTGTCCAGCTTCCCCCAGTCATCGGGCTTCAGAAGCTAACGTCTGAATATCCGATACTGAAAACAAGCACCGCCACTTCCAACAGTAAATTGCAGCGCGCAGCCCACAACAGCGACGACGAAAAAATCTTCAACCAAAATCCATTCCCTGCACATCGACAGCACATGCAGCTATTGACCGAAGGTGTTCTCGCCGCTGTAGGTGATGTAGAGGAAGCCATCCACGTCTTTCTGTTCTTCATAAATGTTCGACATCAATGCAGCTGCACCAAGCAACAAAACAATAACAAATAAGCAACTTGCACAAGTACCACTTCAACAGTCAAGCCCGTACCGGTGGGAGGGAGGACGTTGTTGATGAAGATGAAGATTGCCTTCTCGGGGCTCAGTTTGATGCGCTTACGGATCACGTACACGAACTGACCGACAGTCAGATCGGCTGGCACCAGGTACTTCTTTTTGTCAATATCCGGGATGTCGCTGCGGTCTGCCTTCTCACAAATAACCTGCACATATCCATCAGTTAGTAACAGCAAGAGCCAAAAGAAATCGAGGCTCACACACCGGAATTCGGTCCGGGTACTTGGATCGGATGCGCTGAGCCTCCGCCTGGCGCTTCTCTGTAAACAGACAGCACCATCAAGCGTCGTTAAGGCTTCTCACCATCCCTATCAGAGACGCTCAGGTCTGAGAGCCACGTACCGAACGGGTGTTCCTTCTTGAATGAGCTCATGGTCGCTACGTGTGTTCTTCACTTGCTAGTGTCTCTCCGAGGTGGTTACGTCTGCAATAAGCTACACAACAGCACACTAGTCAGTCTCTTTCCCGCGCTGGGCTTGATGAAGGGTCGCTGCACGCTATTAGAAGTCCGAATTGGCCTGTTGCAACCCTCAATAGGCACTGCAAGTTCCAGGCCTGATTCGGAGCAGGTTGAGCTACTCCACTCGCGCTCCTGGGCTCAATATAGAGCCTGGAGAGACGCGAGCAGCAGAGGCGCCACCGCTACATGCACGCGCACATACACACACAAGAGGCGGTCGAGAGAGCGCTGTGTAGCGAGCGCTAGCGTCAACGGAGTCTCATCTGGTTACTTGCCTTCGACTTCGATGTTTCTTCTCGGCTTCCACTCTGTATGTGGGGGGCTTCCTTTTTCTTTGCGTCTCGTCCTCGTTTTCCGGATAAGACCCTCGAGTTGGGCAATTCGCGGGTTTTATCCGGAAAACGAGGACGAGAGACCACCATTCTAGTTGAACCAAGAGAATTTCTCGAATCAGTCTCGAATATGCGATGCGCACAGATTTGAGTGGTGAGCAGATTTTTCTTTAATTGGTCCCACATGCAAGTTAGGTAGCAGACAACAACTGCAGTGTTGCTTCCGCCGTTTTCAACTGCATTCTCTCCCTTGACAATCCTAGGGTTGCCAATCTACAGCGCTCAGATTGGCAGTATCCTGATTCTCGGTCATATTCTGAGAATTTCTGAGCGAAAAGCTCCACAACTGAGCTTACCAGTATCAACGTGATCTGTCTTCTACCATTTCACATATCGGTTGTGCGAATCCACGCCAAGTGGACACACCAACTTCACTTGAGTGAGATGGTGGTGGGTAATACTTTGCCGTTACCACCATGAATGTGAGTCGCATGCAGTCTACCCAGTTTCACGCGTATATTTAGCCGCAGCGATCGCGCATTTGACGCAACGGACGTCGGCAACGGGTTCCAGGAGCTGGCAGGTGTGTTCTGCATTGGTCTGTATACTGTGGCTTCAACATCGCCTTAGCGCGAGAGTTGTGTTTCGTACACGAATTTCTGCGCCACGCTAGGAATTTTGATTGGTTGAAACTCGAGAAAAACCTCGCCTTTAAAACCTCGGAAACGGTGTCGAGTTCTTTCCTTCTTCGACCCCGCAGCCTCGCGCACAACCCAAGACGCTCAGAACAGTCGAAGCGCAGCCTTCTCCTTCCTCTTCGTGTAAGTACCTCAGGACGCATGGCGCCATGTGCTGCCTGCTCTCCCCCTTCCTACGCCCCTCCTTTCTCGTACGCTCCCCTTGCCTCACTGTCTGGTGGCAATGGAAGGATCTCGATCTTTCTTGGATTTGGGACGGAAGGGGGAGAAGATGACGCATAAAGCTGTGGTTGACCAGTGAACTCACGAGTTGTGTGCAGATTCAGGCTTGTGCCGTCGCTTAACTTCCTCCCCACATTCGTCCAAGATGAACCCGGAATAGTACGTCATTACGTCATTGAAACTGATTTATTGGCGCTGAGAGCTCCACTGACACGCGTGTGTGCAGTGACTACCTCTTCAAGCTGCTGCTGATCGGTGACTCAGGCGTCGGAAAGTCGTGTCTGCTGCTCCGTTTCGCCGACGACACGTACACGGAGAGCTACATCTCCACCATCGGTGTGGACTTTGTGAGTACCGCCGATGCGAAGATCCACTAGCAGATTGCTGACGAGGAATACGTGTTATTGTGCGCAGAAAATCCGTACCATCGAGCTGGACGGCAAAACCATCAAGCTCCAGATTGTACGTGGAAAGATCTCTTCCCTTTTGCTGAGGTTTTCATAACTAATTATGCCATTTCTTGTGCTGCTATAGTGGGACACTGCTGGCCAAGAGCGTTTCCGCACCATCACTAGCAGTTACTACCGTGGTGCCCACGGTATTATTGTGGTGTACGACGTGACGGACCAGGAGTCTTTCAATAACGTCAAGCAATGGCTCCACGAGATCGATAGGTGCGTCCTTTTCGGGTTTTAGCCATGAAAGCAAGCCATCTAACTGATGTGTGCTGTTGAGATTTGCAGATACGCCTGTGAGAACGTCAACAAATTGTTGGTCGGTAACAAGAGCGATCTGACGGCCAAGCGCGTGGTGAGCACGGATGCGGCCAAGGAGTTCGCCGAGAGCCTCGGCATTGAGTTCCTCGAGACCAGTGCAAAGAACGCCGCCAACGTCGAGAAGGCCTTCATGATGATGGCCGCCCAAATCAAGAAGCGCATGGCTAACGCACCTGTGGCTCCCAAGGCCGGTGTCAAGCTGACGCCCGGCCAACAGGTTCCGTCCAACGGCGGGTCGAAGTGCTGCTAAGCATTGTCGTGTAGTCCTGTTGCCTCGCGTCGCGCGCTAGTTGAGTTGTCTGCAGTTTAGGTCCGGGTCTTGTGCAGTGGCGCAAGAGAGTCGCGGCACTAGAGGTCCAGAACAGGGTAAAGATCAATACGGCTGGTGTGCGGCGTGGGTGAAAAGGCTGTTCGAGGATTCGGTGGCGTTTGGAAGGGGTAATAGGTCGCGCTTGCTTAGGTTGGCGCTGCGCTCCTGTCCTAGGTATCGCTTTCTCGGTTTTGGCTGAACGGAGCGACAACGAATGCTACTCTGGTTAGTTGTGACCCTATACATCGTATATTCTTTCTCTTTTTACAAGTTGGGCTTGTGTTTTTCTTCGTCTAAGCCGTCATGCTTCGAGCAATGAATGTTGCGATCGGTTGTACTACATGTAGTTATCAAGTGGTTGATGACGCTGCCTGGGAGAAGGCAACACGGAGCGAGTCCGCAGAGGAATCTTTGTAGACAAGGAATTCAAATTCGGGCAGTCGCTTCTTGCGCTTGACAGACTGCAAGATCCATTCTGCTCAAACCAAAACAACTTGAGACAAGATCCTCTTAATCAAAGCTGTAAGAAATATACCTGGACTCACAAACTTGACCTTGCCCGAGCGCTGTTCCAACAAAACGATGAGATCAGGAACACGCAGTCTTAATTCGACCACTATCCTTACCTTCAGCACTTTGTCTGCCTTGGATCCACTCAAGTTAGAACCGACCATGTGAGTGACGCGTGTAGCAGTCATCGCAGACCTGCAAATATCGGGAGTGTCAGTCAATGCGTATGTTGAAAGATCTTGGTGCAAACTGCGTACGCCACGTTGCCACCATGTTCCTGCACCAGCTTTGCCAAGTAGTATCTGCAAAACAGAAGCAAGTATTAAGTCAACAACTCAATATGTTGTCATCCTCACGTGCACGCACGATGACACTTTGCCTGTGCGTCCATTGAAAACAATTCGGCATCCCTGTGGACGAAACAGAAGACTTGGTAAGTAAATGGCTCGGGCACTGGAACCGTAGCGAAAGAATCAACCAACCTTAAAGATGTTAGACTGCACTGGGAACTCTTTCACTTTTTCCTTGTCTACATCACGCACAAACACGACAATATCAGGTAAAGGCTAATGTTGCACTTGTCCTCACAAACTTACCGTGTTTGCCACTCCTAGCTTGCTCGCACTTCTTCAGGAAGAACTGTTCTCTCTTCTTTTCCGCATAGCGTCTCCTGGTCTCCGCCTCTACTTCTCGTTGCTTCTCGCTCTTCACGCGACGCTCGTTCCGCGACGTCGGTCCACTCGGCCCATTCACGGCAAACATCGCGCCAGCAAAAGTTGCCTTTCAGAGAAATTTAAATTTGGTCCGGACCAAATCCGAGGAATAGTCCCATCTGGTTCAGATACTTTCACAATAAAAAGCGAAAATGGAGTACGCAAGCTCACCTAGGGGGCAGTATGGACAGCAGTCCCGCCATCCACGCCAAGCGCCTGTGACCAGCATCGACACGGAGCACAATGACATGATCTACGACATCCAGTTGGACTACTACGGCAAGCGCCTGGCTACATGCTCCTCGGATCGGACGTTCCGCGTGTACGAAGTGTCGAAGGCCATGGTGGTGAATGGGGAGAGCGAACAACCAGTTGGGGACGGACAAGAGCCGCAACAAGATCAGCTTCACGTGCTGCAACATGTTGTCCCTCTGGCTGACGACTCGGCTGCCCCCATCCATCGCGTGGCTTGGGCGCATCCGAAGTTCGGAGCTGTGCTGGCACTGGCTGCTCAGGACGGGAAGGTTTACATCTATCGAGAGGAACTGGTGCAGCAGGGCGCAGGGGGAGTCGGCAATGTGACGGAATGGCGACTGAAGCACGTGCACGAGTTCCACGCGCTGGCTGTGCTCAGTGTCGCCTGGGCTCCGTACGAGTACGGATTGTGTCTCGCCAGTGCATCGGCTGATGGACAAGTGTCGTTCCTTACCCGTATGCGGGAAGGGTGGGTGACCTCATCAAGTTTCCGCAACTCGGACGAGGGAATGGGCTGCACGTCGGTGAGTTGGGCTCCCTACAGTGCATTGGGCTCACAGGGACCTCAAGGACCGATCCAGCGTGTCGTCACTGGATCCTGCAATCACGCAGTTACGATCTGGCAGTTTGCTACTTCGCCTCAGGACCCCAACAGCAGCCAGTGGGAAATTGTGAATACCCCGTTGCACGGACATAACGACTGGGTGCGCGATGTGGCTTGGGCGCCAAATGTGGGGATCCCGGCGAATGTGATCGCATCAGGATCAGATGACCACACCGTGCGTGTTTGGACTCAAGATGAAGCCGATGGGGAGTGGGCATCTCACGTGGTGCATATGTTCCGCGCGCCCGTGTACAGAATAAGCTGGTCGCTTACGGGCTCGGTGCTTAGCGTCGCTGCTGGTGATGACGAGGTTACCTTCTGGAAACAGCAGAGCAATCATGAATGGACGCAAATGTCTTCTGTAACGGATCAAGGCGCAGCTATAATGGCGAGCAATTAGATACTTGTACCTTGGCAGACAGAGGACTTGCACTCAAGAGTTGGTTGTCTCGGCTTTCATTCTAACAACTACGGGCCCGCTCATTCACCGTCGTAACCTCACTTTATTTATTCCTGCCATCTGAAACTAGCATTTATTACGACGTGTGGTAAACGCGCATGGCGAAGGATGCGACGTCTAGCAGTTGAAAATGCTCACTGGCGCCGTCAACGAGTCTCTTATCGGATTCAGCAATACGCAGGCAGATCTTGGCCTTTTGCACGTCATTGAGCTTTTCTAGTGCGAGTACATCGTCGTTCAGTTGCCGCAATATCGTTAGCACCGGGTATCCTGCTAGCAGAATATTCTCGATATCCGTCTTCATCTTCTCAAAGCTGTTCGACGCTACAGATGTCCAAAATTGTTGCAGCAGCTCTGGCGGAGCAAGCCCAGCGACAGCAATGACATCATCTTGCGACAGTTCGTCATCTCCGCACAGCTGCTTGGCACTCTGCAGGTAGTTGATCGCTTTACGCAAATCTCCATTCGAGCACTCCAGAAGGGACTCCAGCACCGAGTCCGACACATTCACGTGCTCTTCTGACGCGATGAAGCGCACACGAGACGCCATGGACACCTTCTCCAGCGGAGCAAAGCGGAATTTGGCGCATCGCGAGGCCACCGGCTCAATAATGCGACTCACGTAGTTACAGATGAGGCAGAATCGCGTGACCTTGGAGTAGTTCTCCATCATGCGGCGGAGTGCCGACTGGGCATCGCCTGTCATGGAGTCGGCCTCGTCCAGCACAATGATCTTGAAGGGAGGCAGTCCATTGGCACTGCTGATTGCACCCTGGGCGAAGCTCTTGACCTTCTCACGCACCACTTTGATACCTCGATCATCGGACGCGTTGAGCTCGAGGAAGCGACCGTTCTTGCGGAAATCCGGCCCAAAGAGCTGGCGCCCCACGGCGACGATCGTGGATGTTTTGCCTGTGCCTGGAGGTCCGTAGAACAGCAAGTGCGGCAACTGTCCATTGGCGATGGACGTCTTGAGAGTGGCAACAACATGCTCCTGGTGGGAGATCTCGTCCACGTTCTTGGGGCGACTGAAGCAGCAAAAAGTGACGAGAGTGAGAACTTACGTCTAGTAGAGAATAAACATAAAGAGATGGTTCACCTACTACTTCTCTACCCACGGCAGCACAGGCGCCGGGACGTTGCTCTTGGTCGACGTCGTGCTGAACATGATCGGGAGTGGTTCGCGCCAATTTGTGTAATCTGTAACCTCGAATTACAAGCAAACTATAACCCCGAATTAGCAGCCGGATTTACAGTACCAAGTCGGGGTTATACTTTGCAATTCGAGGTTACGTTCATATCGTACTTAGGTCGTCGTCTGCGGTGCTCCTTGTTCAGTCTGGTCGGATCATCGCCACGTAGCAAATCGAGTCTGACAGACAACGTCTCCATCGCCCATGAGCGTCTCTCGCCTGTTGCTGCTGTGCGTGGCGACCTTGCTGGCCGTATTGCACTCTCCTGCAAGTGCCAAGCGCCTGGAGCACGTCTCATTCGAGAAGCCGTTCGACAACATCAACGGGGAAGGCCTGCGCCAGATCGGAGACAACTTTATCTATGGCGGCGACACTGCAGTGAACCGCCACTTTGCGCGTCTGACGCCGGACCGTCAGAGCAAACGCGGCCACATCTGGGGAAAGCAGAAGCTGGCGGCGAAGGAGTTCGCGGCCGTGTTCACGTTCCGCATCAGCGGTCAGGCCAAGTCCTGGTTCGGAGACGGGCTAGCGCTCTGGCTCACCACCAGTCAGTTCATCCAGGGCGACAACCACGGCTTCATCGGCGAGTTCAAAGGAATCGGCGTCGTGTTCGACACGTTCATCAACCAGGAGCACAGCGGCGGCCACAAGGACGTGACGTTCTTCGAGAACGACGGCACCAAGTCGCTGGACCAGCTCCATGAGATGGAAAAGGTCGGCTGCATGGCCCCTGGTATCCGCTACCACGAGAAGAACGCGGCGTTCAGTCCGTCGCTCAACATGTCCCGAGCCAAGATCACGTACACGCAGACAGACCAACAGTTCACCATCCTCATTGACGCCGATGCCTCTGGCAACTGGGTGAAGTGCTACAGTCAGCGACTGAACATTGGCGACGAGTGGATGAACGACGCATACGTCGGTATCTCAGCCTCGACCGGCGGACTTGCTGACAACCACGACGTCGTTGCGTTCAATGTCTACGAGTACGTTAGGCATTTTTGGAGTTAGAGTTTATGGGGAACTGACATTTGATGTTTTGTAGTGATGTGATCGACTCACTTGCAGCCCAGGAGGACGAGAAGCAGCGCAATTCTGTAGACAAGAAGCTTGAAGATACTCTCAGCAAGGGCAACAATGATGACAAGATGAAGCTGGTCAAGAAGAAGTATACTCAGTTGTTGGAGGATTTCGAGTACCAGTTCACTGCGTTGAAGGAGTCGACCGAAAACACGATCCAGAAGCTGAAGGAACAGGGTGCTGAGGACGAGAAACGTATTGCTGAGCTCGAGGCATGGGCAAATGGCAAGGTGGTCGATCGTGTGCACAGCACGGTGAACGCTATTCGCGATCAGGTGGATTCTCAGTTGGCTGAGACCGTGAAGGAAACGGCCGCCAAGTCTAGTAGCTGGAAGACTCCGTTCTTCATCATCGTGCTCATCATCGCCGGCGTTGTGGCTGCCGGATACAAGAAGTACCAGGACCTGCGCAAGACGCACTTCCTGTAGGTATCACAAGATTGATACCTTCTCGCTTGTACCGGTGATAGACGTCGTCTGGTAGTCACACTAGACACGGCAACAGCTATGAGATGGGTTCGCTTAGGCCAAATGGTAGCTCGCATTCGTGTTTTTGCCAAATTTTAATTGTTGTAGAGATACCTGGTGGTCCTGATGGTTGCTTGAATATGGTACATCTATTGTATCGTTTACATTTGTACTGACTTGGCAGTGAAAGCGTCGTAGCGAGTTATCACGAGGCCAGTTCGTCCTGTGCGTGCTCGCAGACACGGCAGGTGCAGGATGGATCGTAAGGGACCTTCCAGGGTGACGGCAAGAAGGCGCCATACCGACAGCGCAACGCGAACCACGGCTTAAAAACCGAATGACTCGGATTGATGTTGTCACGGTGCGCGAGGTAGAGCAGCACAACAGGTTCCAGGACCGGTGGCTTCACATCTGCAATTTGGTTACCCTCCATGACAAACCAGATTGCATCAACGAGCAGTTCCTTCGAGAATTGGTTCGCTCGTGCCTTGAGCAGGAGCAGATCAGCAAAATAAAGTGCAAGCTGCTGGTGCTCAAACTGAAGGTCATGCATTCCTTGCTCTTGATTGTCACCTTCGAAAGCATACATTCTCTTCTGGAGCACATCCAGTATCGTAGGCGCTATGATCCGAAAGTTAAGGAGCTGTAGAATCCTGAGCTCCAACTCCAGAATCTCCTTCCAGGTCCACTGCAGACATCAACGAGAATGATGAGAATAAATCGTCACAAAAAATGCCTGTTGTTCAACACTTACGTTGCTAGAGTGTCTTCGCCGTTGTAGAATCTCTTTAATACTCTTGTTGAAAATCGTTGTAGCCGTCTCAACGAACTTGACGGCGATCCATAAACATCTGTAACGCAACAATTCAATTCACAAATCTAAGTATTAGAACGTGCTCTACCAATTTTGTGCTTACGATATGCTCAGGGCTTCGAATCTGACGACTTCCACTGCTTGCACCGCCAAGTATCTATCCAGCAATCCCACACACAAATGCAGCGTCTCTCGAGAGAGTCCCAGCGCCGACGTGATGGTCAGAATGGCCGCCACCATCTCGTCCCTGTGGGCTGGAGTTGCAAGCTCCTCCCTGTCCAGTTCCTTATTGTCAACACTCTCCATACGGTCCACAGACGTAGGAGACTCCGTCTTGACCCGCTTCGACTGCTCGTCAGTGATGTGAAGTTTCTGGGGCGGAGGTGGACTGCGATGCCCATGGCGAGGTCGTTTGCGGTACAGACGTAGGAGACTCCGTCTTGACCCGTTTCGACTGCTCGTCAGTGATGTGAAGCTTCTGGGGCGGAGGTGGACTGCGATGCCCATGGCGAGGTCGTTTGCGGTTGATACACATCCTTTCAGACCCTCAACAACGGAAATTTACAGCCTTAACGTGAGCATCCACCGCAGAATTTAATGGCGAGAGCGAGGTTGAACCTATGATGCCCGTTCCCTCGCAAGAAGAGAACTGATGCGTCTACAACTTGGAGGTCATTGACGATTTTTCACGATTTTTGCGCGGGTAGCTTGTGCTTTCCGCGGGGGAGGTTGGGGTTCAGTCAGCCAATCATCATCGGCGTAATAAGATTCCGCCAATCAAACGAGTTCTCTCTGTTAACTGCTTTCTCACACGTCGCAGATATTTGGTTGGCACACGTCACATTGGACATCGAGTGTATCATCATGGCGGCCACCAAGCCGTCGAAGAAGCAGCGCGGGAAGCTGAAAGCCGCCAAGACCAAGAAAGAGACGGCCAAATCGCACGTCAAATTCGACGACAGTGGAGAAAAGGTAGTGCCCAAGAAACGCGCGCGTGTAGCCAAGAAGAAGGGAGCTGAGGAGGTGAAAGAAGGTGGAGGCAAGGCCGATCGCTCTCCAGAGATGATCCAGCAGGCCAAATACTATCTGGAGCAGTGGCAGAAGCGTGATGAACCCAAGGCCGACGACGAACTGCCCTGGAAGTTTAAGGTATGTTGCAGGACTCGAAATTTGTTGCTGGTGATAGTTGCTCATGTTTTTTGGTATTTTGTGGCGATGCAGACAATTAAGCAGCAGTGGATCTTGCGCTGGATGTACGAGGCAGATGTCGTGCCCAAGTCTATGTTTGCCATTGTGTTGGAGTACCTCAATGGGATTCAGGGAGCTGCTCGCAAGGTTCGTGCTGACGAAAGTCGTCTTTACTTCGCATTATACTGACCGTTTCGTTGTGTAGCGTGTGATGGATTCGGCGCAAGAAATCATTGACGTTGGTGTTCCAGCGAAAGAAGAGGAAGAAGCAGCAGCCGAGGAGAAGGAAAAGATGCTCAGTATTAAGCTGGCTCGACGGCGTTACAAGCGTGCGCTGCAAGTAGCAGAGCTGCTGGCTTAACTGCCTTTAGAACAAAATTGTCTATTCTTGCTTGTCTACTTCCCCTGCTGGCGTCTTGAATTGGATGAAGACCCTGTGTGCAGCGAAGCTAGTCTGCGTGGTCCCCAATGTGGTCCGACACCATATCACGGAAACGATCAGGAGAGCAAAGACCATTCGGAGCATCACCGATGGCTAAGATTTCGCCGTTCAGCCTCACACGAACCAAAAATTTTCCGTTCTCGTCTTCTAGCAGTTCCAGTGCTAGCGCAGAGGAGTATTCAGGCCAAAACCTGATGTCGTTTGCTATTTCAGCGTCCATAGTCCGGAGGACGGACAACAGCGATATGTCGTGTCCGCTGTAGATCACAATTTTCTTAGTTTCGTTGTGGTCCCACAGCGCTTTCTGCATCTGAAGTCATAACGTTGTCAGCCAGCCGTGCATCAACGATGTTTCAAGATCAAATTGACCTACTTCACGGAGCACGTTATGCATCAAATGTCCGGCTACAAGCTTCAAAATCGTCCGATGCGAATAGAACTAAGTGCCACAACAATTCAGAACTCCTTCCCGATTGCATCCACACTTTGGCGGCATCCTGTCTGTACCTGGTGAAACCGGAAGCCGAGGTGTTTTTCAGTAGCATCGCGGTGCACTTCAGTGCCAGGAATGTAAGGGGCCTGGTGAGCGCGACGGCAAACAAAGTAATCGGCGGCAGTTAGCCAGGTGAAGGGAACTTTGCCCGAGTCGATTGCTGGAAAGAGCCTAGTCAACTCCTGTTTAATCGGAGCCACTTCATGCTCGCGCGCTGCAAACTCCGCATTGTCCGTTTCCAAATCCGCCTTCATCTGCATGATCTCCGGGAAAATCGGGTATGCTGCATCGAGACAGCATCATCCATGTCGTTATGTCGCCGACAGACCCAATTCCCAATGCAAAACTCACTGTTGATGATGTCTTTTTCCGGTGGGAGCACACTCACTCGAGGACTCAACTGATGCTGGTCACGCAGCATACCACCGAGCAGGGCCTGCACACTGAGTTGCGTACGTGTGTACGCATTGCTGAAGATCTGCACCTGCTCAGGTGTCACTTGGTCCAGTTGCAGCTCCTCATTCTTACAAAATTCCCGCTACAGCAAACAAGTCCGTGAGTCTTTATCCCCCTCAAGCTCCGCATTGCACCTCACCAGTCGGTCACCACGTGCAGTCATCTGCTCAATGCCTCGAGTCGTCAAGTAGCCAAACGGCCGTTGTTGGAACGAGGTCTGCGCTTCACTGCGCATGTCGACACTGAACTTGGAACGGAGGTGCGCGAGTTGCGTCGGTTCCGGCAGCTGTCGCCCCCATAGAAGTGCTTCCTCTTCCTCGGAACGAGCATTGACACTCCCTTTGAAGATGTTGAGCAACGGAGTACGGTCTCCATGGCGGTGCACCACTTGCAATTGACGCAGACGCAGTGCCATCGTTGACATACGCACTGATATGTGCACCACACATTATTGTCGTTGTAAAACCGCCAAAACTACTATAGATATTTACAGTTTTAAAGTAGTACACTTATCATCGCTGCTGTAGACTTTTGGCGGACGTTTTATAACCGGATATTTATTCATAGAGGGACTAGGGAAGTTCGGCCCCAGGATTAGCTGCTGCTTGAGTAAACCGCACGGTGCGTGTCTGCAACTGCAAGGCACCAAGTGGCACCGTCTCCGTCGAACATGGCGAAGGAAGCCGTGGTCGCTGCCTCCACGCTGACCTTAAAGGACGCTCAGCGATGTTTCGATAAGGTACGAATGACTCAAGTTGAAGTTGTCTGTAGACGAATGTAGCCATTTGCAATGCGCGTAACATTTATTTCGTGCAGGAGCGTCGTTCTTTCCTGCATGACCTCGAGACATTGCGACAGCAATTGGTGAAAAAGGATCAGAGTGCAGCACGAGCAGCAGCAGCAGCGAGCGCACACACGATTCAGCTCAAGCGCGAAATCGCTACACTACAAACAGCCATGGCAGCTGTAGAAGCCGAACGGACCAAATTCCAAGAACAGTTTGCACACACAAGTTCACTGCTAGAGACGGCATTAGACCAACGGCAAGAGGACCAGACCAAAGGAAGCCGTCTGAGCGAGAGGCTGCGCACTTTAGAGAAGAAACATGAGGAAACGATTGAATTGGTGAAGAAGGAAGCAGCGTCAAACGTACGAGCTACTCAAGAAGAACGACAAGCCCTACGTGCCCGCGTAGAGCATTTACGAGGCAAACTAGAGAAAGAACGGAAGGAGTGGGAGATTGTTCACCGTCCAATTGTGGATGAACTGCAAAAATGCAAGACCCGGTTGCACCTCGTTGACAAGGAGCTTCAAGATGCACGCTATCGTGAGCGCTCCAGTTTTCAGCTAAAGGAGAAAATGGCCAGTGAATTGATAATGTATAAGCGGAAAGCGACAGATTTGACAACAGCGCTGCAAGAGGTACTTCACGAGAAAAGTGCGTTAAAAGCTGAACATTCGTTGATGATTCGACATATGAAGGACAAGTGGCGAGAGGTGTTGAGGGGCCATCAACACTCGAAAGAGCAGCTGATGATGCTACAAGAAGACTATAATGGCTTATTCCGTTCGCGCACAGATATTGAACAACAAAATGAGCAGATATATCTTACAATGAAGCAAATGAGGGCACGACATGAGCAGGCAATGAAAGCTAAAGAACAAGAGTGCTGGGACGTTGAAAAGAAATACAAGAAAATTGGTGCAACCTGTACACAGTGTTTAAAGACTCCCGAGCAGAAGCAACAAGACGAAACGATCAAATTGGATGCAGTTCGTGAACAAACGCGGCTCGAAGTCACAAAAAATATGGAGCTTGAGCGCTGGGATCGTTTTCAAGAAATGAATTCCAAGTATTTAGACACTTGCAAACAATTGCAAAATGTTATCGAGGAATGTGAAGTACTGCGAGGGAAATGCAAAACGGCGACTAATCAACACCAAGAACATCAAGAAAATGAGAAAAGATTGTCGAATATGCTAAAGGATGCTCAATCGAAGGTACAAGAAATGAGAACACAACGAGATGAAGAGTCTCAACAAATGGAGGGGACGAAGAAAACGATGCAAGACTTGGTTGAAAATTTGACGAGTTTGACGACAGTGGTAAGGAATATTGGACACTCTCATAGTGTAAAGAAACTTTAACGGAATTCCCTATGTGTGAGCAGACAGCAGAGCAAAGTAAGAAGCTTCAAGAACTTGAAGCTGCTCGACTGGAAGAGGTATAATTTTCTCCTAAAATGTTTATAAACGTGATCAGCTTTGTGAATTAGAGTCTCAGTCGCTTGTATTTTTCACAGCGCGAGAGTTTGACCGAACAAATTCGTAGACTCGAAGCAGATAAGCAATCTATTGTGCAAGACCATGAGCAGCTCACGAAGCGTTTCGAAGACTTCATGGTGCAATATGAGGTGCTCAAACAGGAAAAAGCAAAGCACTTTAACGAGATTGTACAAGCTCAGTTGAGTGCCAACCTTTTGATTGAGGTACGTTCTGAAATCTACAACTACTTACGTAGTAAAAGAAATACTGCAACTCACCGCATCTGTAGGAACAGGCTCACACAATTGATGATTTACTCGAAGTAAAGACTAACGGCACCTACGTCTCCCCTTCAAAGTCGAAGACGTCGACAAATGGAGTTGAAGTTGATTCATGTTCTGCATTCAGATCAGGAGACCATTTCACGTCACCCGAGCACTCAAATCTGGTTTCTAGCTTACGCCAGGAGTGTGAAATCTTACGAAAAGAAGTATCACAACTGAAAGCTCGGTTCCACGATGAACGGATGTCTTCGCAAGCTGGGGACAAGAAAGACAGTGAATTGTTGCGTGAAATCAAAGAGTTACAACTCGAACGAAAGAAGTTGAAAAAGCGTCTCGAGGAACAAGCTCTCACGATTCACGAACTTACACTTCAAGATGAAGAGGATGAAGAGGAGGCAGATGAAGAACAGAGCTGCGCATGCAATAGTGGACAATCAGCAGACAAATTTGATCCCGGTGTGTCATCCTGTAATAGTTGTGCATCTCCTAATGGTTGGCGTGATACCGATTGTCGAGAGAATCTTTCTCCAACGTATCGCCAGCATGGCGATGAATTTTGGTTACCGCCTCACTCGCGATCATCTGATCGTGTTCGAAGCTCATCAACACGACCGAAGTGCCGTAGTCCTTTCAAAGTAAGTTCTTATGCAGCTACTAGACGCATGTGAGCTGGTACGAATTTTTCTAGGTCGGCTGATGCTAATGCCTGCCATGTTTGCTAGGAAAGCGGCGTGAGCGATGTTTCGATCGTCAGTTCATCAATCGACTACCGGTAGTAAACGGGTAATGCGTGAATCGTTAATCTCAAAATCTTATAGAAATCGCTGTGCAATCTTTCAACCAGAAAGCGTGAAAACCTAACACGAGTAAGCGTCTTAATTGTTTGCTCAAATTGACGACGAATTTTGCGGTGCTTACACGTACTTTGCGACGCAAAGATTGCGGTCAACATTTATCGTACTAGCGGGGAAATAATCTTTATTCCTGTAAGCTTGCGCATAAGGGTTTTACGCGTGAGATCCCTCCGAGCAAAACCATATCCGATGCAAGTCATTTGCCGTATGCAAACTTTCATGGTATCGCTGCAATATTATCGCATAGATCTCGCACTCGATATTAATAAATACCTAACTGCATGGCAAGGCATCGTTGGATGTGTTCGGGAACTAACAAATCCCAAGGCTGTCAAAGAGATTTCGCTGCTTCGACGAGTCAAATCTCCTTTACCGGAGATGCATCAAGCCAAAACGCTTAACGACAACGACACTAGAAACGCGCTGGACATCTTTACATGGGCATCTTCAGCTGTGCTCGAGGAACGACACAAAAGGAGCCGAAGGCTGATCCTTCTTACGCGTGTTTCTGTGGTTTAACGCGGACCTTGAGACCGAGTTGCAGTTGACCATGCAATTGACCATGAAGAAGTACGTGTGCCTCGACTTGCCTTATATCTATCGTACGGCTTTTGACTCTCCCATGATCGCTGGCTCACCGAGAAAACGACGCGGGAAGTAATCGCATTACTGCTGTAGTTTTGTTGTCAAGATGCACACGGACAAAGTTATTGCTCACATGTGTCCTGGAGAACTTCTCCATATGCGGTAAATGCGAGACGAATGTGTTCCGGTCGAATTCGGCGCAACCAGCTTTCGGTGGTGCTTCGACTGTAAATTATGTAGCAACTATCCATGCTTTAGTGGATTACACCTACCAGACTAGGATGATCTGCTTTCCTGGAGCAGCGCAAATAGAAGCTGTTTATCTGAATGAGGTGCTTTGATGCGGTGTCCGAAGTGGCGAGCGTATCCGTGTAAACGTAGGTAGAGGATCAACTCACGCAGCACAGACCCGTTGCCATTGTTGAGCGTTTGCTTGGAGGATAGCCCAACTGCGCGTTTCTAGTTGTCCGAATTACATACAGAACATTGCGTACAAGTCGCGCGCCCTCTTCGGCAAACACCGCTGGGATGGCGAAAGGTGTCAAATACCACAGCTACCATTCCCCATTTTGAGTTTTGCAGCCGTCTCCAAAGCCGTTTTCGCAGCCAGCAGGATGGATCGCCCTCGAAAACAACCAGCTCGCGGTAAACCTAAAGACGAACTGAAAATCACCCCCGCAAAGACACAGGCACTAATTGACGTGTCGACACCCTCGCCCAATGCGCCAAACTTTGGCAACAAGGTGAATTCCATGAAATCAACCATGGTCAACATGAACCAAAACCCACCGCTCCGAAAACCGGCACAGACGAATTTCATGGACAGCAGCAAATTCGTGTCGATGAACTCGACCACAAACCACACAGTGGGCAATTGTAAGAGTCACAACCGTCGCTCACGTCGTCGTCGTGCCAATGTGGACGCTATGATGCGGTCGAACATGGTTCGTCAAAGTTTGACATTGTCAGCGTCGAGTGTATCATCCACTTCCGATGTAGCTCGCAAAAAGTGCCGTGTTGCACCACCCGCAGGTAAGACGGACATGTACGGACCCCCTCCCGGAAGCGATGTCGTGACTGTGCCAATCCCGGGTGACTGCAACTTTGAGCAGAAGTACAATGTGGCCATGAGTATGGATGAGAAGGCGTTCACGCCCATGGAGAAGCTCGAAGCTCTTCGTGATGCGATGGGCAACTTCACCGACAACAATGGTTACATCGAACGCGATACGTTTTCGCAGGCCTTTGAAGTCGACGGCAACGAATTCGATGGCTACGCCACCAGCACCGGCACCATTGACGGTAATGCCATCCTGATCGACGCTGTGATGAAGCTTGGTGTGAACGCCCAAGAGAAGTTGCGGTTTATCTTCGATACTCTGGATCCTGACAACACCGGGTACGTAGTTGAGGAGCAAATCGTTCAGCTACTTGAGTCGAACTTCTCTAGTGCCAAGATCGACGTGGTGGGCATGGAGTTCAGGACGGTAGCCAAGCTCATGTTCCGCAAAGCTCGCGTTCAAAATGATGCTATGACGTTTGAGCAATTCTGCGGAGTGTTTGAGCCGTATGTGACGGACTCTTACCACCTCGAAGAAGCGAAACCCGTGTTCTCAGCCCCCATTCGCCCTAGAAGCAAGTTTGGCCAGTGGTACAGCGACAACAAGCTTCGCATTTGGTGGCTGTTCTTCTACTTCATCGTGAACAACATCGCATTCTGGGTCAAATGGTTCATGTACGAGGTCGATCCGGCTATCGGTTGGGGTCTCCGAATTGCCCGCGCCAACGCACAAGTAGCCATGCTGAATTGTGTGTTCGTGCTGCTCCCCATGTGCCGTTCCATTACGCAGGTGATGAAGCGTAGCAAATTTTTGTGGCGTATTATCCCGTTCGACGACCACATCGCCTTCCACAAGATCTCTGGTAGTGTCTTGCTGATCGCCGGTCTCATTCACACGATCGCTCACGTCTTCAACGAGATCTACTTGTACTTGATCGCCACCCCGGACGAAGTAAAGCGCTCCATTTTCGTGACACGCCATGTTTCGACGTTCGTTAATGGCGAACGTCCTCCGTTCACGACAATGCTGCAAGCTCTCCCAGTATGGACGGGAGTGATTCTTCTCGTGATCACCTGTATTTCGTTCCCGCTTGCAGCAATCCCGAAGTTCCGCCAAGGAAGATTTAACGTCTTTTGGTACTCACACATGCTCTTCGGACCATTCTTGATTGTGTTGGCATTCCATGGAGCCACATCGTGGCTTGCACGGTGTTCAGCTTACATTTGGATCACCCCTCCGTTCCTCATTTACCTGGTCGAGCGCCGTTTCCGCTACGCAAAGATGTTCGCTGCTCCCGTCCGCATCATGGAGGCCATGGAGCTAGACGGCACTGTTGCTTTGTTCATCGAGAAGCCTCGTCGATTTATCTACCGACCTGGCATGTACTTGTACCTGAACTGTCCGCAGATATCATCCCACGAGTGGCACCCATTCACGATTTCATCAGCTCCCGGTGATAACTACATCAGCGTTCACATCCGTGTGTGCGGTGACTGGACAGATGCAATTGCTCGTGTTATTGCGGACTGTCATGCGTGCAACATCCAGTACCCTGATGTGTATCTTGATGGCCCTGTAGGTGCTCCGACTCAGGACTACCATCGTTACAAGACTGTCATTTGTATTGGTGGTGGGATTGGTGTTACTCCGTTCGCGTCAATTTTGAAAGATGTAGTTCATCTTTGGGAAGACAATCGCTGCCTGAACTGCAACCATGTCCGTCATCCAAGCTCTTTCCAGATCCAAAAGCTGTACTTCCACTGGGTGACTCGGGGTCAAGAATCCCTGAGCTGGTTTGAAGGCACCATGAAGCAGATCGCCGAAATGGACCGTGACAACGTGATTGAGACCCACCAATACTTGAGTACGGTAGTGCTGGGCGGTGAGGAGAACACCTCGCAGCTGAAGATGTTCCAGGAATTCGTGCACGAACAAACAGGAAAGGATTTCGTTTCTGGAATGGATACGAAGCAACTCACGCACTTCGGTCGCCCGGATTGGGACAAGATCTTCTCGGAAGCGAGGGCAAGTCACCCTGGTGAGGAGGTCGGTGTGTTCTGTTGTGGACCCCACGAACTCGAGGAAATCCTAAACACCATGTGCAAGAAGTACTCGTCCACCAAGGCTGAAGGCACCATTTTCGACTTCCACTCGGAGAAATTCGCATAAGCAGCTTCCTCCATGTTTTTCCCACGCCAATTTTCCTGCTGAACGAAAGCGGGCGTACACTTGTCTTTGATCGTAGTCGTAGTCTCTTTTACATTATTGCAGTTTGTCGAATATATGTATTGCGCTCCATTCTGGAAGTGCTTCCAATTGCCTCAACTCTACGGGACAATCGATCGCTTGTGCGAGTCCAGATACGACAGCTCCAGCTCAAACATCGAGTCCCAGAGCTTACCGGTCACGAATACGTGACGCGTCACGGGATTGTAAGCGATGCCATTCATCACGGCATCCTCCTTGTATGGTGATGCCTTCATAGCTTCTGTGTGCAGGTTGGGTACCATGTTCGGTATCCAGTCCAGATCGATCTGCTCTAACACGTCTCCGGTGGAGATATCGATCCGTAAGATATGGTCCTGAAACCACACATTCGCTAGTAGTTCTCCCTCTACGTACTCTAGCTCGTTCACTTTGGTCACCGCTTTGCCTTGCTTGTGCACAGTGATATTGTGATGCAGCTTAAAGTCTTCGCGGGGGTCGAAGAAAAGGATGTTGGCGGATCCGTCACTGGCAATTAGAAACTCTCCGTCTGTCGTGAGTCCCCAGCCCTCCTTGGTGGATGTGATGAGGGGGAACTGCCCCAGCAGCTGGAAGTCATGTCGAGACAGCGCCAGCACCTGCTGCGCCTTGTATGTCAATGCGAACAGCTTGTCGCCCAACACAGTCACACCCTCGCCGAAGACAGAGTTGTCGAAGCGGAATTCCTTTAGGAACGGCACGGAGGCGGCGGCCCCCGCCTTGAAATCGTCGGAATGGAGGTCTGATAACTTGTATTCGCGGATAAAGGAGCCTCCATTGAGCCCTGTGGACTCGATGAGCGCTCCATCGGCGAACACGAGCCCTTCCGTGAAGCTGCTGGTGTTGTGCGGGTGGATCGTCACGAGACGCACAGCTGTGGACGCGCCATCGCCAGTCGCGCCTGTGCAACTGAGGCAGGTCATCACGAGCAGCAGCATTCCGCGAACCATGGGGCACGTCAAGAGGGCATCGACTGTCGTCGAGCAGGGCATGTGGAGAGGAGGTGACGAAAAGGTGGGAAAATAAAACTCTAGCGCAAAACCTGTTACAATACATACCTGTGTTAATCGATGAGTATACCTATGTGAAATAGATAGTGAGTCAGGTTCGAACGACCTGTTGATATCGAATACGCTGAATTTGGCTGGTCTCAGTCGACAGTTCCTGAAAAACATGTTGGGACCTTAAGTTGGAGTTCATGCAATAGGGTGAGCTCCTCACTCATGACCGAGTAAGACTGCACCATGATGCAAAATGGCAACACCCTTACAGGATCGCCCCTCCTCTTCAGTCGGTGCTGCAACGCTGCAAGAGAAAAGATCCATCTCGCAAAAAGTTACAGTCGCAACTCGATGACGAGCTGCAATCTGCAAAACTGCTCGGAAATGTTGAATGTTGCAAACGCAGCACTGAGTTACGCCGGGACGGGATCATGAAGGTGCCGCCAAATGCGTTCAACGATCCCACGAGCGCTTGCCATGTCTTACGTAGCTAAATGCGTCTCCTTTGAGAGGCTGTCCCGACGGCCGCTTAATAATCGCGGGCAACCGATCGCAAGGAGAATCCCGGGCTGGACCAACCCAGCCCGGGATTCTCCTTGCCCGGCTGGACCAACTTGGCGTTGGCAACGTACCGGCGGTTGCGTTCACGATCGAGCGCGAGTTCGTGTCAACATGCCGCATGTCTTCCGACGCTCACCCCGTTTCGCTGCAATTTGCAACCTTGTTCTGACTTTTCAATCTGCCATTCAATTTCAATGCCGCATTGAAATCGACAATGCGACACTAAATACTAAAGCTCATGTATTTAGTGTCGCTGTCGGGAAGTCTTTCCATTTCAGCACCGTATTTGACCGTCAAACCCGGCCAAATTGACGCTGGCGGCTGCTATTGCTATGACTTTATGAGCATTTTGAGTTCGCCTTGTCGTTCATGGCCACAATTCATGTAACTGCCTTACCTGATTGTAGAAACGCTATCAGACTTGTAGCAGTACAGCAATCACAGCATTGGATACTTGATCCACCTCCTTGAGCTGCGGAAATCGGATGCTGACTCCCTTTAACATTTTAGTCAAATCGATCCCTGTCACCATGAGCTATTGCTACATGTAGTAGCAATACATGTAGCAATTTGCAGCAAATTATTTGCTACGCACCAACGGAACGCCAGCATTGGCAATTCCACAATGCGATCCCGGTTTGCGCACAATGCCAAAACCTTGAAATCTGGTCGGTTGAGCAATAACTCGAAGCCATCGAACCTGTGGCTTCTGGACGAACGCGCCGTAACTCGACTCAGTAGTTGAAACGCATCCCAACAGCCGGGCTTCTGCTGGTGGTGCTGCCGACAAACAGCAAGCTCCATGGATTCTTGAGGCAAACACGACGAAAGATGTCGAGCGGCGACCACGGGGACTTGACCTTCGTCAGCGGGAAAGTGCAACGCGCTTGTGCTGCTTGGCCAGCTGGCGGCTCCGAAAACGATATCCCCCAGCCCGCTCCAGAATCGTTGCGAAACGAGTCAGAAAAGATACGGCCCATACAAACGCCAAGTAGTCGAAGTTCGGTGGGCCTGAACTTTACAGCGTGTCATCCGTGGACACGGACGGGTCGCGCCACCTGACCAGGTGGAGCGATCGTTGCCATCGCCGCCATTTGCCATTTGCGATCGCAACGCCCGGCAGTGCCACCTGTGTTTTCTCGATCCACAGGTGCCAGCGCGTTTCTAAAGCCGACCCCTTGGGTTTCTACTGACTGCATCGTCGTGACCGCTGGATTCGCGCACTTCGCTTTCGCCCATGAACCGCGAGCGTCAGAGCCGCAAGAGCCGCAACACGGGCGGCCGGACGCCCGGGCGCGCGCCGTCGAACGAGCTCAAGATCACGCCGGCCCAGCACACGCAGCCATTCGTGGACATCTCGACGCCGTCGCCCAACTCGCGCAACAAGCGCCCCAACAGCAGGAAGAACAGCATGAGAGGCAAGCGCCCGCCCACGCGCCAGGCGCCGCCGCCCCCGCCTCCCCCCATGGGCAACTCGGCCATGATGACGTCGTTCCACAGCACGGCCAAGTCGAACTTCATGGACAGCAGCCAGTTCCTCAACATGCACAACACCAACACACACATGATCGGCCGAGGACCCCCCAAGATGAGCGCCAACTGCAAGAGCAGTCGAGGGAACCACCGGCGCCGCCCCAATGTCCAGGCCATGCTGGGCGCTTCCATGGTGCGCCAAAGTCTGGCGCGAGCGTCCAACTTGTCGTCGTTCGCCGGTTCCAGGTACGGCCCGCAGCCGGGCAGCGATGTCGTGTCGGTGCCCGTGCTTGGCGACTGCACCTTCGAGCAGAAATACAGCGTGGCCATGAGCATGGACGAACACGTTGTCAACAGCAACGACCCTGCCTACACTCCCATGGAGAAGCTGCACGCACTTCGCGACGTTATGAGCAGCATCACCAGCAAAGGCGGCTACATCGAGCGCGAGACCTTTTCGCAGGCTTTCGAAGTCAACGGGAATGAGTTCGACGGCTACGCGACCAACAACGGCGAAATCGACGGTAACGCCATTTTGATCGACGCAGTCATGGACCTTGAAGTAGATGGAGAGGAGAAGTTGCGCTTTATCTTCGAGACGCTCGACCCCGACAACACCGGATACGTCATCGAAGACCAGATCGTCCAGCTGCTGGAATCGAACTTCTCGGCCGCTCACATTGACGTCGTTGGCACGGACTTCAAAACGGTGGCCAAACTCATGTTCCGCAAAGCCCAGGTAAAGGACGAGTCGATGACATACGACCAGTTCAAGACGGTGTTCGCCCCTTACATCAACGACTCGTACAATCTCCGCAAGACGGAACCGATGTACTCGGCTCCTATTCGTCCCAAGAGTGGCCAAACTCATGTTCCGCAAAGCCCAGGTAAAAGACGAGTCGATGACGTTCGACCAGTTCAAGACGGTGTTCGCCCCTTACATCAACGACTCGTATAATCTCCGCAAGACGGAACCGATGTACTCGGCTCCTATTCGTCCCAAGAGCAAGTTTGGTGCTTGGTACAGCGCCAATAAGCTCCGTATTTGGTGGCTCTTGTTCTACGCCATCCTCAACAACGTCGCCTTCTGGGTCAAATGGTTTGCGTACGATGTCGACCCCGCTATCGGTTGGGGTCTTCGTATCGCCCGTGCCAATGCCCAAGTTGCTATGGTGAACTGTGTATTCGTGCTGTTACCCATGTGCCGTTCAATCACCCAGGTGATGAAGCGCAGCAAGTTCCTGTGGCGCTACATCCCGTTCGACGACAGCATCGCCTTCCACAAGATTTCGGGAAGCGTGCTGCTTATTGCTGGCCTTATTCATACGGTTGCTCATATCTTCAACGAGGTCTACCTGTACCTGATCGCCACTCCAGATGAGATCAAGCGATCCATTTTCGTCCAGCGCCATGTGTCTTCGTTTGTTAACGGTGAACGGCCCCCGTTCACCACCATGCTTCAGTCACTACCAGTGTGGACGGGTGTGATTCTGCTCGTGATCACCTGCATTTCGTTCCCACTCGCTGCGATTCCCAAATTCCGACAGGGCAAGTTCAACCTCTTCTGGTACTCGCACATGCTCTTTGGGATTTTCTTAGTCGTGTTGTCGTTCCACGGTGCTTCGTCATGGCTCGCTCGAAGCTCGTCGTACATCTGGATTACTCCTCCATTTTTGATCTATTTGATCGAGCGTCGCTTCCGCTATGCCAAGATGTTTGCCGCTCCCGTGCGCATTATGGAGGCCATGGAACTGGACGGCACCGTCGCGTTGTTTATGGAGAAACCTCGCCGGTTTGTGTACCGACCCGGCATGTACATGTTCGTCAACTGTCCGTTGATTTCGTCACATGAGTGGCATCCATTCACTATTTCGTCCGCTCCTGGAGACAACTACATCAGTGTTCACATTCGTGTGTGCGGTGACTGGACACAAGCTTTGGGTCGCGTCATTGCGGACTGTCACGAACGCAAGGTGCTGTACCCCGACATATACCTGGATGGCCCAGTGGGTGCCCCCACTCAGGACTACCACCGCTACAAGACCGTTATCTGTGTCGGCGGCGGTATTGGTGTCACCCCGTTCGCCTCAATCCTCAAGGACGTGGTGCACTTGTGGGAAGACAACCGCTGCTCGAACTGCAACCACGTCCGTCACCCTGGTTCGTTCAAGATCCAAAAACTCTACTTTCACTGGGTGACTCGAGGGCAAGAGTCGCTAAGTTGGTTTGAAGAAACTATGAACCAAATCGCCGAAATGGACCGAGACAATGTGATCGAGACTCACCAGTACTTGAGTACATTGAAGGGTAGCGAAAACACCTCGCAGCTCAAGATGTTCCAGGAGTTCGTGCACGAGCAGACCGGCAAGGATTTCGTGTCTGGTCTCAACACGAAGCAACTCACGCACTTCGGTCGCCCGGACTGGGACAAGGTCTTCTCCGAAGCCAAGGCAAACCACCCTGGCGAAGAAGTTGGCGTGTTCTACTGCGGCCCTCACGCTCTCGAGGAGATTCTGGACACCACATGCAAGAGGTACTCGTCCTCGGACCGGAACGGAACGATTTTTGACTTCCACTCGGAGAAATTCTCATAGATTTAGCAGATATACGTCGTTATTATGTCGTTGCTAGTTAGAAGGCAACTCGTATTCAACGTCCGATAAACGTAAATTGAAGTGCAAATTGTTTCTTGTCTTCAACAGTGTGAACATGTTCCAACTTTTGAAAGTTACGAAATTCGCACTTAACCACTTAGACCTCTCGTAGGACAAAAATTAGGAAAATTCTACCTTATGTCGTCTTGGCAACAATATTGATAATTTTGTTAATTTACGGGTATGAGTAGTAAGATAGGTCCTTCTTCTTTTCATAGTGGCGAGGACTTGCTGTTCTTCATTGTCTATGCGGATATTAGTGGTAGTCAATTGAGCAGCAAGATGAAAAACTTTTTTTCCTGAGCAAATCTAAAACTCTTTTTATCCAATTAGAGCAGGGTTTTTTGACCACCGATTCTGATTATATTGGAAATTCCACTACCGTCAAAGTACGACGTAGTGGTATTGACACGCCGTTGCTGCTGCACGAGTTGCACGCTACCTTGTGCATGATGGTGCCGTATGCAAATTTATTGTATTCATTTAGTCGAAAGCGGCTCTTGATCTGAACAGTCTTGTATTCGTGAACTGTAAGGCGATAGCATCCTCATGTGATCGGATTAGGCGGGTTCCACAACGAATAAACGTTTAAACTTTTTTTTTAAAAAAAAGTTTATGAAAACGTTCGAACGCTGCTATGAACAAAGTACATTGACTGCACTGTTCGGACGGTGCCCAGGTGCTGCGATGGGCAGCTCTATTTCGATTCTTGCTGTGAACTCCATTGCAGAACCGGTAGTGCGTGCAAATAGTGAGGAAAGCTCCTCAAAGTGGACCAAGACAAGCTGAGCGATCCCAGACACAGTGTAGACAACCAAGATGTTCCATTGCCGTCCCTACAGGATGGCGGCCATACACGTATCAGTTCTCCGTTTTCACTTACAAAATTCCGTTTACGTTCCTATCTGTTTTTGCTTGTCTCTCAGATGACCACCTTTGAGCAAGTTGATTTGTTCTGTCGTCTACTTGGACCCTACGGCTGTGGGTTAGCATTCTCTCGGCGTCTTTTGGCTTCTGTACCGACCCGCTTAAACTTTTTGCTCTCCGTTTTGTTCAAACCACGATATTTCTGTTTATCCCAACGAGACATCTGCAAGGAATCCCGGCATCCAGCGCCACCTTCCCAATGACGAGAGACCGACTTTTTCGCGGCAACATCATTGCCACAAGAGCACACTTTCACCGAGCTCGATTGCTCCTTCGAGCACAAGCCACAGATCATCCGGCTGGCAAATTTTCCCAGGTTGGCTTCAGGACAGTCGCTTGAGTCATGACATACGTCGCATGGGAACGCTTTGCCACAGCATTGGAATCTAAACCAACGCAGTGAGTGTTTATAATGGTCACACGCTCCATTAAGAGGTAGTGGTTCTCCCAAAACGAATGTTTGCACGACTTGCTTGGCTCCCTTTTTATTGTTCTTGGTAGTCCTTGCAGTAGTATCGCCAGGTGAGCTACTCCGTTTACCGCTTAACCCTTCCGGTCGTACTGCCACGAAACGCTTTGCCATTACAGCAAGTTTGACGTGACAAGAAAAACAGGCTTGCTCTGATCGCTGTCGCGGTGTAAGCTTTTCCAGCAATGCCTCGCATCCACATTCCAAACATGTAGCTAGCACATCGGTGGGGAGTACGTCAACAATATAGCAGTTTTCTGTGTCTACATAAGCCAACACGGTGCTTTGTGAATGGGTGAACACAGGTCTCATCAGCACGTGATGAAGCACACTGCATCTAGGGCACCATTTCTGGATTTCGGCCGAGTCCAAACTCAGAATTGCGTCAAACTTGAGTGGACAATTTCCACATTGGACTTGACAAATGAGTCGATGAGCTACTAGAGTGCCAACTTCGTGCAGGAACAGATCCTCAATACAAATTTGCGTACCCTTCATTTCCGGTTCGGTCTCTATGGCAACGCGCTTCTCTGGTCGAATGATCTTAGCATTTCGAGCATGATCTTCACTTTCGAGGGGTTCTGCTTCATTTTCCACTTTCACTTCAACTTCCTGCTTCTGAGAAATGAGCGGAATAGTGAGATCCACACCGCGCCTCACAAAATCACATAGCATCTTGAACCTGTCGATGCACTCGTTCAGTGACCGCCCCTCGACCTCGTCTGCAATGTTTGTCCAACGTTCCTTTTTGTCCATTGATGCCGGATACTTTTTTAACGCCAAGTCCAGTGCTCGCTGCTGCGCCTCCGACCAGTCCTTGCTGTCTTCGTTTTGTATGTGGCGATGTTCACCTTCGAAACTCTGCGACTTTTTATCCATCTTACCAGTCGCTTCCTTGTCCTGTGCTCCGGTCGTATTCCCTGTTGGAACTCCCATCTCCACGACAACAGCCCGTGGCGGGTTGATAGACTCCTGTTTTTGATTTTTGGTATTTCCATCCGTGTTCTTTATCGTATGGGAGAATTTGCACTTGTCTCCATCGCGACACTTGCTTTGCACGAAAAACTTGCACTTACGGACACGAGTCTTCTTCTTTGATTCTTGAGTCACTCTAGTTTTCGTTGCGTCAGGAGGTTGTGCAGGGTCAGCTTCCCTGACACCAACTGATGTGGTATCCGCATCAGCCACATCACTGCTATTTTCCACCTTTTTTTCATTTTTTACATGCGAAAACTTGCATTTCTCGCCATCTCTGCAATTGCCTTTTGCGAAGAAGCGACAAGGGCGTTGGCCACGTCTCCTCTTCGGCTTCTTGCCACTCGACACCTCTTCAGGCATCGAAGTCTCTAATTCATCGTAACCTTGTGTTGCCACCTCTACTTCCTCATGAATTTCATTCTCAAATGGTGCGATAACCCTCCAGAAATTATTGTCCATCCAGGTGAGCAGTTTCCTAAGTGAGAAGCTTCCACACAACTGCTGAGCTCTCTCGTTCACCGCAACATTCAGCGCATCAACCTGCTCATCGGACAATCGACTGCCCCACTGTGCAAAGTCCAATTGCACTGCTTCCATTGGGTATTTGCCTGGTAGCGTCATCTGCAGCTCCACTTGGCCCTTGAGTCGCGTCGGCAGCTCCGGATCTGAGAGATTCAAGAACAGACGCACGAGTTTCTCCTGCGTCGCGTCGTCTTCGCTGGCCAGTTGCAGATGGTAGCGACGTTCTAGGGCCATCCATTCCTTCTTGGCGGCGTCCGTCTCGCTCGCCAGCGCCTCCTGCCAACTCGAATCTGTCATGTTGCTTGAAGAATGCAAATGTGAAAATGGCTAAACTGAAATTTTTTGTGGATTTTCACTACCAGACAGAATTTTCCAAGAAACGTAGTTTTGTGTATTTTCACTTTACCAGACAGATTTTCCCAAGAAACTTCAAAAGGTATAATAACATCTTTATTTGGCTATCGGTTGATTTGACCATGTGGAATGTGCGTCTGCGCGGACCTCGCGGCAAGCAGGTGGTGCTGAAGATCGACCCGGAAGCCAGCTTCAAGACGTTTTCAGGTGTGTGGGCGTTGCTCTTGGTCTAGTGTCTTTGGATCTGATTGTTATAATCTATAGAGCTCGCAGTTAAGGAACTGAACTTGACAGCGAAAGACTCGCCCACATGTACGTACTCCACGCTACTTTACCATATAATTGCTAATACAGTGGTCTGCTACAGTTCGCAAAGGTTTTCCGCCTCGACCAGTCGAAGTGGACGGCTCGGCACTCGTCAAGTTCGTCTTTGAGGCCAATGATACGGTGGTGGTGGACACGAGCTCGAGCTCTGCAGGGTCGGTGCAAACTCTTGCTGCTCCTTCTGCTGAAAAAAAGGCTGCAGGGAGACCGAAACGAGCTGCTACGAAGAAACCTGCGCCAAAACCAGCGAGAGGTGTGCACACACTGAATCCTCCGACTGCTAAAGCGAAGAAGAAGGCACATCCGAAACGGAAAATCACAGGCAGCGGACATCAACTTGGCAGCTCGTTGGAGAATAATCCATCGACTACAGAGACTGCAGCTGACGAAGATGAACCACAACACAAATATCGCCGTACTAAGGCGATTAATTTAACGTCGAAAGAGGATGTGGAGATCAGTTTGGTAAACGCTGTGAGTGGCCAATCCACTGGTCGAGCTGCTAAGTTCTTCCGTGCGGCGACGAAGAATGCGCTGGAGCATCAGTATGAATTAACGCTGGCAACTGCGAGAGTGAGTGCCGCGTTGGGACATAATTTTAAGATTGAAGAACTTTCAACCACCCGACGCGCTGATGGTAGCCCTGCTAAACTTCGCGTGCGCTTCAAGGAGACGGCTCGCAAGTGGAAGGAGGAGACCGTGGATCTACTAAAGACAGATGAGTTGCAGGCCATTTTGAAATACGTGCTGTTGTCTGGTGGCGAGACTGGCCGTGAAATGCTGAAGCCGTTCAATATGGCGCAAGTGTCCACTAGAGTCTTCTGGAGTATCGCACATTTGTACGATGGTGATGTGGCTGCTGGTCTAGCGGACCTTGTGCCTGATGCGGATTGGTCATCCTTAGACACTCGTACACGGTAAGTTTGGTTGGGATTCCATTGACGTTTGTGAATTGAATGTGGCTAACCCGATACTGGATCATTGCAGAGTTATGTCCGAGAAGGCTATGGAAGCGAAGGTAGGAGTCATATTTTGTTTTTCTCGGACTGTAAGTTCGAGATTTTAATAACTTTTGTTTGTGGTTCCTTCTTAGGCAAATGAAAAACAGTACAAGCTGTGGAAACAAGGAAAACAATGTCATACGCGGAGCAGTCGTACGTCCCCTCCGTCGAAGCCAGAGAGTGAGAAGGAGGGCAAGCCAGCGAAACGTTTAGCGACCAAGGAGACGAAACCTGAAGTTATTGAAGTGGACTTAAGTGATGCAGAAGAAGAGCAAGATATTGCGGAACCAAAGCGTAAGCAGACACCTGCTATTTCAGCAAAGGAGGCGACTTCTAGTACCCTACGCAGCGCGGCAGCACAAGCAGCGTTGGCCCGATTCGATCGAAATGCGCAGACAAGCGCTGTCGTATCCGCATTTCTTATTGAAGACAAGACACCTGTACCATCATCTATTAAGAAAGAAACAGCGAACTCTGATGATGAAAGAGAGTCCGAGGAAGAAGTGGAGGAAGCTACTACGGTGTATTGCGATTCTTGCAAGAAAGCGCGTATCCTATCACCTGAGGAAGCAGCTACCGCAAAGCTCGATAAAGATCCGTGGACATGTACAAATTTGGTGAATACTGGACGTAGCGATGGATGCGACGCAGTCGATGACGAGGTTGCTCAAATTACGGGATGTCCTATTGCGAAGTGGTTGCAAAAGGCTGCTATTACCACTCGTCGAGAGCTAGCGGACGCATCTGTGGGAGCGACTATGCACGCTCTTGTGAATCCACTAGGTCCGTCAGCTCAGACGTTGCAGGTGAAACTTGAAAATCTAATTGATGAGGTAAGCGAACCTTCTGCAAGTTGTTTGCGGACGACACTAATTCATGTGAATGCACTAGGCGCGTCTTGATGAGGTTAACGACTGGATGTCAGAAATTGTTGGTGAGGATAAGGTGGTGCAACGACTGGAAGTCCAAAAGTTAGGCACACCTGCAGATTTAATCGCCACACCTAGCGACTTGATCCTCGAAGCAGTTGGAAACATTGCCGATATTTCTTTCGAAGTGGTTAACTCCTGGCAAACTCACGCCCAGCGTTTAGTGAACAAACATCCCTGGCTGGCGGAGTGGAGAACTCTGTAAGCGGCTTCTGATGGTTTACGGCACTCCTATTTTGCAAACTTCTTGAAAACAAATGAAATTTATTTTCTTCCGCTTTCATGTTTTCTCTTCTACACG
Organism: Phytophthora megakarya; assembly: GCA_002215365.1. Lineage (NCBI taxonomy): Eukaryota > Oomycota > Peronosporomycetes > Peronosporales > Peronosporaceae > Phytophthora > Phytophthora megakarya. Next base: position 101,238 of record NBNE01000005.1, read on the forward strand.
CAGCAGGAATGTACAACGGCACATGTATGTCTCGAATTGGACTATATAATCCGGGTTGCCACTCGTTCGCTCCTTGTGGAAGCTCCAAACCTACGCCAACCCGATCTTGCCGCTTCACCGCCTGCTTGTTTTCGTCATGAATTTCCTGTGCCATTGGTGACCGGAGCCTTGACTTGCTAACTTGGCTCGCTACTTAGTCGATCTTAATGGAGCTGTAGATCTTGCGCGTAAACCAGAGGCAAGCGAAGTAGCCGATGGTACCCGTGAGGAAGAAAAAAGTGACCGAGATCAGGAACATGTAGCCGAAATACAGAATGCCCGACACGAACGCGGTGATGTTTAGCTTCGTGAAGAAATACAGGAAGGAGTACAGGAACAGATACACTGCCGCAGATCCAGACGTGAGGAACGAACGCCACCACCAGCGGTAGTCCTCTGCGCAAAGCTGGAAGTAGCACATCACGACTGTAACCTCCGCGCACGTGGCCACCAGGATCAGCAGCACAATGAACAGGAAGCCGAACACGTAGTAAATCTGGTGCAACCACAGCGCAGACATGATGAAGAACAGCTCGATGAACACAGCACCAAAGGGTAAGATGCCGCCCACGAGGATGCTGAACGGCGAAGATAGGTACCACACCTGCTCTGGGATCTGACGTGCAATCTGGTTCGTGCGCACTGGCTGCTCAATAGCAGCAGCCTTGAAGCCAAAGTAGCTGCCGAGGAAAACGAGTGGCACCGAAATACCGAACCATAGGACAAGCAGGGCAAAAAGCGTTCCGAACGGAACAGCCTGCGATGAGGATTTGCCCCACAGCACCAGGTTCAGCAGGAAGAACACAGCGAACAGTAAGCCCGGGTACAGCACCGCCGTGAGAATTGTATTCTTCTTCCAGTCCTTGCCGTTGAACATCTTGTAGGTGCGCGACGAGTAGTAGCCAGCAAAGCTGCCCATGAACACAAAGAGCAGTAGCAGTGTCGTAAGCAGGGAGCCACGGTTGGCCGGAGACAGCAGACCCAGCAGCGCAATCACCATCGTGGAAGCGCTCATAGAGCACACCTGCACACCCGTACCCACAACGACCGAGAAAAGCATCGGTGAGAGCTGCGGAGGACGGAACACATCACCATGAACCAGCTTCCACCCCGACTCCTCCTGTGCCTCCTCCGTGGTCTGCACTTCATTGTAGCGAGCGATATCCCGGTGAAGTGTGCGCAGCATGATCATAGCAATCATACCCGTGAGAAACAGCACGATCATGAGGGAGTTGATAATGGAGAACCAGTGGATCTGATCGTTGGAGCTCTTGCTGCTGATAATGCGGTCCCAGCGTTCTTCCCACACGATGTCCGACTTGACGAACTGCACGTCGTACGTGTAGAGCACTGTGGTCTCCCCCTCGGCGTTCAGGTACTGGTAGTTGCCCTGCGACACCTCCTCAATGTTGACGAACTTGCCGCATGTGTCTGAGTCGAGTTCCTGGCCTGCCATGGGTTCGTTCTCGTACTTGTGCTTGATGGAGGTGGGGACCACTTCGAATCCGACGACGCGCCACTTGGGGGCGTCTCCGTCCTCTTCCGCGTACGGGCGCCATGGGCTCGTTCTCGTACTTGTGCTTGATGGAGGTGGGGACCACTTCGAAGCCGACGACGCGCCACTTGGGGGCGTCTCCGTCCTCTTCCGCGTACGGGTCTGCGTTCACCGAGATGATAATGCGCACGTGGTTGTAGAGCAGATACTTGCCGTCTTCGTCCACCTCGCCCACGGGAAAGCCGCGCTTGAACGAGCCCGCCTGTTGCGAGTCCGTCGGGTCGCGGTAGAGCACGGGAAGGTTGTCCACCACCCACTGCACGTAGTATTCGTCCTTGATCATGTCGATGAAGGCCTGCGACTGCTTGGACGAGTACGTCATGGGCTTGCACAGCACCTGGCAGATCGCGTCCTTCTCCATCTGCATGTTGTAGAGCGAGTCCATGATGGCGTCTCCGGCCATGATCTCGCCCAGATTCTCCTGCTGCTCGTTGGTGGACGTGGGCTTGCAGTACGGCAGGTAGTAGTACTCGTACGGCACCAGCGTCTTGGTGGACGTGATCTTGTTCACGTTCAGACGCACCGTGTCGCCTGCAGCCCACGACTCGGGCGCCACACCGGGCACGTAGAAGGCTGCGCTGGCCTCCTGCACTGCCAGCAGCGCGGCCAGCGCCACGCTCTTCATCCACATTGCGTTAGAATAGACGAGGGGGGTGACGTCTGGCTTCTTCCCGGTTTCTTGGGCGAATGAGGGAGCTGAGCTGCCACGAAGCCGGCGCCAGAATGGATACCTGCGGAAAGCGATATACGGAAAGGAGCCATACCTGGGAGAAGACATGATAGTGGGAGAGCTCGCATTGGACAAAAATAGGGCGAATCAGGTGACGACACGGCTGAGGAAAGTGTGGTGTTGTGAACACGAGATAGGTGGTGCACATAACCCTCTCAATTCCGTTCCGTGAGGGAAACCGAACGACAAAGCGAAGAAGCCCAAGTCGATCTCTTGGCTTCTTAACTCCACACCTGGCGTCAGATCACGACTAAAGGGCTCCGTAGTATCGACTAACAGTAGCATCGGCGCGCTTGATCCACCAATTCGTAGTAAGCTACAGCTATAACAACCGTCCGCATCATCTAAGGGCTGATTGGTCTACTGTTCTATAGTTGTCAGCCTCAGCCGCCAACTAACCGCCGATCCAGCCAGCGATGGAGGTTGCCGTTGTGTCCGAAGCAGTGTCCGAGGCACTGCACCAGCTGTATAGTCCTCTGAGCTCTCCGCGGGTGCGACGACGCGCCGACTCGCTGCTGCAGCAGTTCCAGCGCTCTCCTGAAGCTGCGCAGACGGCGCTGGCTGTGCTGAAAGCGCCAATCGTCGACATGGGCAATGCAGACCACAACGCGCTGCTGCGAGCAAAGCGCGCGTTCTCTGCGTCAACGATCTACTTCTCTGTCGCCTCCTACATCCGCAAGTACAAGATGGACGACCAGGCCAACTGGACCCCCGAGGATCGGGCGCAGCACGAGCTACTGGTGAAGGAATTCGGGTTGATGGCGCAGGACGTGTGGAATGTGCTGACTGGACCGAATGGCACGCACGAGGAGCTGAATGTGCAGACCCACTTGGCTCTTACAGTTGCAGTTATTCTGCTGCGTTTTCACGAGCCACAGGGAGAGACCACTGTTGTTGGAGCTGTTGAATGGCTCGTGCAAAACCAGCAACATCCAGTCAGTGATGCCATAACTGCTACCTTGACTAACTTTGCTGTGCTACTCACGTTGAAGGTGATTCCTGAGGAAGTGGACAACAAACGCGTCAAATTCGTAAAGTCGAAGCGTGCAAAGTGCGAGGACATGGTGCAGCAGTGCGCAGCCCATGTGATTCGTAATGTGCTGCCGGCAATTGCTACTGCAATTGATGCTAACGAGGAGGAGGCACAGCTTCGTGGTTTGCTGCTGCAAACTTTCGCGAGCTGGGTGGAGCATGGCACAGTGCCACCGCCAGTTATTATTGACTGTGGATTGCTTAACAGAGCTTTTGGCGAAACGCTGGTTCCGGCAACTTCTGTGTATGCGTTGCAGGGAGTGCAAGAAGTGGTGCGTGCCTGCCGTCACGACGAACATGTGCAGCTGATGGAGGTTGTGATGCGCGATTTTGTGGAGCTAGGAAAGCAAATCCAAGAGCGCATAGCGGCATCCGAGAAAAGCGTGGAATTTTGCCTTGCTGATTGCGCTCGAGTGATATCTGAATGCGGACAAGCCTTTATCGTGTATTTTGTTGACTATACACTGGATATGCGACCTGGGTCCTTGGTCTATGAATTCCTGGACACGATTTTGTTCTTCACATCGCTGAACAATCTCGATATTTCGAACGAAACGATGGAGTTCTGGATTGACTTCCGTGCATATATATCGGGCAAACATGAGGATCGCATGTACGTATTCGAAACATTCATATCGCGGTTGTTGATTATCTTGATTGAGCGGACCCAGTATCCTGAAGGGTTTGAAGCTTTCCCGGAGGCTGCTAAGGAACGCTTCTTTCTGTACCGCAGTGAAGTTCGCAACGTATTTCGTGCACTTGCTACTGTCACGATTACCAGTGAGGACAAGTTCATTGTAGATGCCATTCATGCGATCTTTCAGCAGTACGAAGCCGCCGAGTCGGGAAACCCGTTGCCATCGAATGTAGGTGCAATTTCATTTGTCTGATGTGTTGACAATACTAATGTCGATTATGTTTTGTGTTAATGTCTAGTGGTGGCAACGTACAGAAGTATATGTACACGCTCTTAGTGCTTTATCAAAATCGATTCGCGAAGAAGACACATCTCTCGTTCCGAAGCTGTTCGAATGTTTGTCACGAAAGGAGCCTTCTCACCGTGCACTCTTACGCACAGTCACCATCTTCCTTGGTGTGACCGGTCATTGGTTTGCGAGACATCCCGAGTACTTGTCGACCTGCGCGTTCCAAATTATTTCCAACGGCTTTGAACTCTCCCAGGATGACCCTGGATACCCCTTCACACAGCACAGTGTAGAAGATCATGTAGGTGCTGTGGCTCTCCGAAAGTTGACTCTTCGATGTGGTACGCACTTCTTCAATCCGCGATGGATGGAGGCTCTAGTGAATTTGTACCGCACGAATCGCGCTGCTGTTGGTGTATCAACGGGACCTTGTTTGACAGGAAACAGTGCAAAACTTATCGTTGACTCCATTTGCCACGTCCTCACTACGGTTTCATACAAGGATGCGCTTCCAGTCGTTGAGGAACTCGGGACTATCATGTTCACAGACCTTGCATCGCGATATAACCAGTTAAGTGCGGATGATGAAGGATCAGTAGAGTTCCTTTGCGAGATGTTCAATCACCTTCTTGTGTTAGCGACGAGAATTCCTATGCAAGTGGACCAAGAGACCCCACACCCACTTCTATGTGTGCTGCAAAACCAGTGGGGAGTAATGGAGACAATTCTGCACGTGTACGGCTGTTGCGACGAAGTTGTTGAGCCGCTCTGTGCACTGCTAGTAGGGGTATTTGAATCTTTGCGATCTCAGGCGTTGGAGCTGGCGTCTGCGATCATGCCAGTGTTGCTCGAACAGTTTTCACAGAGTCATGACGGTAGTTATCTGAATGTGATCAAAAGCATCATTGGCTGCGCTGGTGACGACGAGGCTACAGCAGTTAGCTTAACACGCGTGATGGTCATTGTCAGTGAGAGCTCAATGAGCAAAATTGCTGAAGACGGCAGTGTCGATCAACATCCAGGGCTTACCATTGCTCTATTTTCTTTGGTGGCATCCTGTGGTACCCACCACCCCTCGATTTTAGTCCAGTCAAACCAGTTGGAAGGCGTGCTGGCCCTAGCACTGCATGCGTTTAAGTCGCAGAATCCTGAAGTCGGAGGTGCGACGCTCGACTTCCTGCTTGAGATAGGCTCTCTGTACGGGCAGATCCTTCGCACGCCGGAGTGCTTGCTACATGGTCCTGAGTTTGCTGGCAAACTACTGCTTCACCAACAAATCCAGACACTGTTCTTTGAGAAGGACGTGCAGTATCACGTCCTCTTTGCTCTGTTTAATGCTGCCGCGGGAGCCATGCCACCAAACTTGATGGAGAAGATAGCGGAGGTCGTTCGGTCTTGTTGGGTTTACTTCGGACGACAACGCAGTGAAGAACTCATCTATCGGCTTCTATCCGACAGCAACTTTTTGGGTTCGCAAGTTAGTGAGCGCGCACGCACTGAGTTCATCAATTACATTTCCACTCCGTCTTGCGTGGAGGACTCGCGCAAGTTCAAACGCGTACTCAACTCGTTTTGCTGTCACTTTAAACGCAATCTCGTGAATGGAGACGCGATGACTTCGTAAACATTCTGCTGGAGCAAATGAACAATGCAGAATTGGGCAGCTGAACTCGCGAGCAGAACAACAACCAGGTAGTTTTAGGGATACGACCAGAAAGAAAACCCGTCTACTGCTTCTCAGCCAAATTGCACGTTTCTACTGAAACGGGTTCCCAACATCCTTCCAGGACGTTGTGTTGTTCTCCGTAGTGGCAGTGATCAAATGTCCACTCGGAGGACGATCAGCAAAAGGAGCCTTTGACCACTCCAAAATCTTCTCGGCAATATCCTCCGCCTACGAAGTAAATCACATTATTGCATGAGTCTACGACTGCATCCGCAAACAATAGCATCAACCACCTTACCTTAGTCCAGGTGGAAAAGTCAGCGTCCGCCATGAACTGGCGGTTCATCGGCGTGTCAATCGTCGTCGGTAGCACACCCAACACCGACGAACCTTCAGATAGTTCAGTCCTATAAGCAAACAATAGAAAAGTATCATCACTGTGGATCCGATCATCAGCTACGTTTAGTCTTACACTGCACTGGCGATCAAATGGTGCGTGGCAGCCTTGCTCGCTCCATAAGACACCATGCCAGGCGTTGCTTGGAGTGCAGCAGTTGCACCAGTGAGAACGAGAAGTCCTCCAGGCACCAGCAAGTGGCTCGCCAGATACGTCGCTACACAGACCCGTTTACACGTTAGAAGTGGATAATAAAGGCAAAAGGGGGCAGATCTCACCTAGGAACGCCGACTCGAGGTTCTTGCTGTGCATGTCGCCAATGTTCACGAGCGAGTCCGCGTCGCGGATGCTGCCACCTGCCCAACCTCCAGCAGTGCACACCACAGTATTCATCTTGCCATATCTGTCAAGTGAGTCAGCTTCTAGTGTATTCTAACAGTCTCATCACAGTGTCGTCACCTGCTCGAGATTTCCTGCAGAGTCTGCTCCGCTTGCTTGAGAGAGTTGGTCTGGGGCAGCAGCACATTGTTTGCAGCGTCCTCATTCGCCGAGAAACCCACTGAAGTGACGCCCCAAGACGCACGAACGAAGTGTTTCACCACGCACCGACCCAGAGAACCGGCACCTCCAACAACAAGCAGCTTGGACATCGCAGATTTTTCAATGCCACTTCAGCTGGTTGAAACACTTGTATCTCCCTATATATAGTTCCACCTGTTAAACAAGAACTCCCTCTACAGTGACGTCTGATTGGACGCGCGTCGAAACACAAATTCGTTAGGTTAAACCCACTTAGATTTGTCCTTGGAAAAGGACCAAAAGCCAATTGGTGTGGTTTAACACAACGCTTTTTTGTCCTAGCAGCAGTTTTGTAGGACAAATTTTACCTTGGTATTTAATGAGTATCATGTGTTGGATTGTGGGTCCTGACCCGAGTCAACACCAAATTTAGGACTCAATCAAAATATCTGTTTTCAAAATAAAGTATTTTGAAACCTTTT